>ML102349.1:27575-95416 GCA_003697995.1 Taxidea taxus jeffersonii | reverse complement strand
AGCACCCCCATTCCCGCCCAGTCTCGCCAGACCCCTGAGTAGGAGGTCAGCTGACTCTAGGATGGTACCTGGTGTAGGTAAGCTTCTGAAACACACCTGTAGTCTTCCCGGTCACCCACAGGAGAAAGCCCCAGCTCCTTATCCGCTTCCGCGGCCATTTCCAGCCTGATTTTCCACCTGTATGCGCCCAGGGGCTTCAGGCACCAGCAACACAGTAGTGTTTGTGGTTCACCAGCCAAGCCAGGCTGTTTTTCCCTCCAGTCTTTGTCAGGCTGTCTCTTCGGTCTGAAATACCCTTTGCCATGATCTTCTGCTAGCATCCTTTAGATGTGGACCTATCGCTTCTTTCAAGAAGTCCTCCTTGATGCACCCCAGGCGGGACCAGTGTCCCTCCTACTTGGCCCGACAAAACAATGGCCTCTCAGTATTCCCCCCAGCGTTTTCCACTCTGTATTTGAGTTGTCAGTTTAAGTTTGTCTCCCTGATTTGATTGGATGCTGCCTGAAGGCCAAGACTATCTTGTTCATCTTTTTGCGCTTCCAGCCCCTGGCAGACATGCACATAATAAGCCCTTTATAAATATTAACAGAATTAACCAAAGAATGAAGGGTTTGGATCTCAGTGCTATCTTCACTGGCTGTTTGCAAACCTTAAACTTCAATTTTTTCATCTGTAAAATGGGCACATGAATAGTACCTGCATGGAACTTGCAAATAAGCAGAAGAGACAGACAATAAACAGATTAACTTATTATAAGTGTGTATGATAGTGCCTGGTGGTGACAAGTTCTCTGGCGAAACTAAGGCAGGGTGGGGGAAGGAGCTAGAGGTGATGGAGAATGTAGGAACTTTAGGAAGGGGCATCAGTGACCTGTTGGGGTTGTTGTGAGTTTCTTAGGGGCTGGTCTTCTCAGATTTTCATTTACCTCTCTTGGAAAATGAGGGCAGCAGTGACCTGCCTGGGAGAGTATTGCTGTGAAATGAACACTGACTACTTTGTAAATAAAAGGGGCAATATCTGGGATGCCTGGGTGGCTCAGTTGGTTAAGCAGCCGCCTTCGGCTCAGGCCATGATCCCAGCGTCCTGGGATCAAGTCCCACATCAGGCTCCTTGCTCTGTAGGGAGCCTGCTTCTCCCTCTGCCTCTGCCTGCCACTCTGTCTGCCTGTGCTCACTCTCTCTGACAAATAAATAAATAAAATCTTTAAAAAAGGGGGGGGGCAATATCTGAGCCCTGAAGTAATGACTGTGGCTCTCTTCTCCATCCCCCAGCTTGTTTTGAATATAGAACAATCAACAGTGGTCCCAAGGAATTTGAAATATGAAATGCAAATACCCTCTGAGATAGGAAAATGTATTTTTGAAAGAGCCATCATCTAACTCACCGTAAAGTGAAGCCAGTGTTGTTCCCCAGCTCATGCCCTCCTTCCAGGACAGAGCCCTGAGATGTGTCCCCTAGTCCAAATTCAGGCTCTAGGACATTCTTACTGAGTTTGTGTACTCATTACAAGCATGGGCTTTGAAGGTACACCGGAGACTCACAGAACTCCGTTTGAATCCCAGCCCTGTCGTTTGCTGGGCAGGTGTCTTTACCTCTCTGAGCCATCCATTTATAATCATTCCTATCTCAAAGAGATTAAATCAGATGATACAAGTGAGGGCACAATAATAAGAGCTTTTAATGTGATGATTTAATGACCTGGTGAAGTAGGTACTCTTATCATTCCACTTTGCAGATGAGAAAACGAAATCACAGCTAATGAAAGGTAGTTAGTCCAGCTTCAGTGCCTTTGCTTCCATCGTTCCTCCACCCCTGACCCACTGTCAAGTACACACCAAAAGCTTTTCTTGACTTTTTCATCCTCTGAAAATCCTACCCAGCCTCAATTCTATCTCTGTCTCTGATTTAATTTTTTTTTTTAAAGTAATCTCTACACCCAATGTGGGACTCAAACTCACAACCCCAAGATCAAGAGTCACATGCTGGTAGACTGGGCCAGCCAGGTGCCCCAATGTCTCTGATTGTTAAATTGACTTTTAATTTTTGAGCAGTTAGTATATTTAAGTGTTCCATAATTCTAGAGTACGAAGGGTATACTAGGACCAGTAAGTCTCCTTCCCTGCTCTGTCACCCAGACCATCAACACTTGTTATTATCTGTCTTTTTAATTTTAGCCATTCTAATGTGTGCAGTGACATCTCCTTGTGGCTTTAATTTGTATTTCCCTAATGACTAATGATAATAAGCATCTTTTCATGTGCTTGTTAGCTATTTGTATAATTTTTTTGAGAAATGTCTATTCAGATCCTTTGTCCACTTTTTAATTATGTTGTCTTTTTATTGTTGAGTTGTAAGGGTATACATATTTGGGTTACCAGTCCAATAGGAGATCTGTATTCACCCCCATTCTATGCATTATCTTTTCATTTTCTTGATTGTCTCATTTGCTGCACAAGTTTTTAGTTTTGATGAAGTCCAATTTATCACTTTTTGTGGCTTTTTACCTGTGTCATATTCAAGAAGGCTTTGCTTAATTCAAGGCCATCAAGATTTTTATAGTATTAGCTCAGATATTTATCTATGATCCATTTTGACTTATTTTTGTGGATGGTGTGAGGTAGGGGTCCAATTTAATGATTTTGCATAGGGATATCTAGCTCTTCTAGCACCATTCATAGAAAAGACTATTCTTTCCTCCATTGAATTGTCTTGGCACCCTTTTAGGAAATCAGTTGACCATAATGTGAGGGTTTACTTCTGGACTCTCAATTCTGTTCTACTGTTATATATTTTTATCTTTATAAAGTACCACACTGTCTTGATTACTGTAACTTTGTACTAAGTTTTGGAATTGGGAATTTTGTAAACTAAGTAAAACTTTGTTTTACTTTTTCAAGATTACTTGGTTGTTCTGGATTCCTTGCATTTCCCTATAAATTTTTAGGATGAGCTTGTCTATTTTTTCAATATATGGGAATTATGTTGATCAATTTGAAGACTATCATCACCTTCACAATATTAAGTCTCCAATCTATAAAGAAATATCTTCTCCATGAGATATCTTTCTCATTCTATAAGATGACTTTGTTTAGGTCTTCTTCAGTTTCTTTCAAGGGTGATTTTTTAGTTTTTGAATTATCTTGCACTACTTTTCTTAAAATTATTCCCAAGGATTTTCTTCTTTTTGGTGATGTTGTAAATGAAATTGTTTTCTTAACCTTATTTTCAGATTGTTCATTACTAGTGTATAGAAATATGATTAGTTTGGGGGCACATGGGTGTCTCACTCAGTTGAGCGTCTGACTCTTGATTTCAGATCAAGAGATCAAGGGTTGTGAGATCTCAGGGTCATGAGATCTGGGCTGGGCATGGAGCCTGGTTAGGATCATCTCCCCCTCCCTCCCAATAACTAATTAATTAATTAATTAATTTTTAAAATGCGATTTGTTTTTATACATCCTTATTCTTTTTGACAACAGCTTGGTACTCCAATTATTGTATTATCATTTATTTTCCCAGTCCCCAAATGATGGACACCTAGGTTATATTTCCAACCCTTTCCTAGTAAAAGTGGTGCTGTATTGACTTCCCTTGTACATACCCATGAAGTCTCAAGTATTCTGATCCTTTCTCTCTCTGAGCTCTTATAACTGTCAGTTGCCACCACCTTGGCCCATGCCACCATTATATTATCCTTGGATGACTGCCTCGGCCTGCTCATTGGGTTCCCTGCTTTCCTCATTCATGCCTTCCCAGTCCATTCTCCACCCAGCAACCAGACAGATCCTGTTAAAACACAAGCCAGTGTGGTTTACTCCTCTGCTCAAAACCCTCCAATGGCTCCCATCTTCTGTCAGTTTCATACCAACACCAAGACTTCTTGGCCTCATAAACTGACTTCACTACCTTTCCAACATTGTCTCCATCACTCTCCTCTGCACCCACTCTGATCCAGCTACATGGCCTCCTTTATTCCTTAAACACACCCAATTGCAGTTGCACCTCAGGACCTTTGCCATTACTGTTCCTTCTGTTTGGAACACACCTCCCTCAGATTATCACATGACTCATTCCCCCAGTTCACCTGGTCTCAGCTACATGTTACTTCCTCAGAGAGGTCCTCCCTGACCACTCTGTCTCAAGTTACCTCCCACCCTCTTGCCCTGATTTATTTTTCTTGTAATCCTGTCACCCTTGTACATGTCAATTGATTTTCACAAAGATTCACTGAGATAAATACTATTGTTTTTTTCCACCCCATAGTTGAGGAAACTGAGGCTCAGAGGGGTGATCTGATTTGTTCAAGATCACTCCATTGATAAATGGCAGTGCCAGAATTCGAACTCTAGTTTGGTCCCAAAGAGGCAGCATCTAGCACTACTTCTTGTGGTCAGCTATATTCCCCATGACAATGAATGAATGAATCAACTGATAGAATATTTGCCACCTCAAGTACTGGTAAGGCAGTGTTTAAGGGTAAATTTGTAATTGTATAAATGTTCTTTGGTGCTAATATGAGTTAGATGGGAAATTTTTTTTAATTAAAAAGAACAACAAGGGGCGGCTGGGTGGCTCAGTGGGTTAAGCCTCTGCCTTCGGCTCAGGTCATGATCCCGGGGTCCTGGGATCGAGCCCCACATCGGGCTCTCTGCTCAGCAGGGAGTTTGCTTCCCTTCCTCTCTCTCCGCCTGCCTCTCTGCCTACTTGTGATCTCTGTCTGTCAAATAAATAAATAAAATCTTTAAAAACAAAGTTAGATTGGCCTTCTAAAAAAATAATAAAAAGAAAAAATAAAAAGAACAACAATACCAAATTGGCAAGGATATGGAGAAACTGGAAACCATACATTGCTGGTTGGGATACTAAATGGTATAATCATTTTGAAAACCAATTTAGCAGGGTATTATCAGGTTAAAAACTACACTCACTTGACCCAGCAAATTCAGTCCTACGTATTTCCTCAAGAGAAATGAAAACATGCCCACACGAAGGCTTGTGCATGAATGTTCATAGCAGCTTTATTCATGTAACCAAAACCTGAAAACAACCCAAATGTCCATCAACAAGGAAATGGATAAACAAATTGTGGTATGTCTACACTACGGAGTACTACTCAGCAGTGAAAAGGAACAAAATACTGCAACATGTAACAACATGGAAAATCTCAAAAGCAATATGTAAGTAAAAGAAGACAGACATAAAAGAAACATATGGTATGATTGCATTTATTTGAAATTCTAGAAAATACAAAACTAATCTATAATAGACAAAAAGCCAAAATCAGTGGTTACCTAAGGCAATGGAGGGGGGAGAAGCTGACTGCAGTAGGGTACAACGGAACTCTTTGGAGTGATAGAAATGTTCTATATCTTTGTTGTTGTTGTTGTTGTTGTTGATTTATTTATTTATTTGACAGAGAGAGAGAGAGAGAGGGAACACAAGCAGGGGGAGTGGGAGAAGGAGAAGCAGACTTCCCGCTGAGTAGGGAGCCTGATGTGGGCCTAGATCCCAGGACCCTGGGATCATGACCTGAGCTGAAGGCAGCTGCTTAATGACTGAGCCACCCAGGTGTCCAGAAATGTTCTATATCTTGATTAGGGTGGGGTTACATGGGTGTATACCTTTACCAAACTCATCAAGCTGAATATTTTAATGGTGCATTTTATGTATGAAACTATGCCCCAGTAAAGTTGATAGGAGCTTTGGAAACACATGCATAGATTTTTACTGCAGCATTAATTACTTCAATAGCAAAAAAAGGTGGGGGGGAGGTGGAATTGACTGTTAACAGGACAGTGTTTCAGCTGTCTGGTCCTTTGCCATCAGAATGACGAACTTGTGAAAGATGGTGTAGCTGATGCTAATGATGACTGTCTCATGTCCCCAGAACATGTATCTCTCTTCCTGGAAGCTCTTTCTGGTGGCTGGAGCATGCAAGGGGCAGGCCAGAAGTGCTGGAGGATTAATGCCCTCCAGGAGCATCCCTCATCCAATGTCTGCCACGAGTTGGTACATCAATTCCCCAGCTCCCTTGTCTTCCAGGAAGGATAACTATGAAATGGAAATACTACAGTGTCTCCAGAATTCCTTCCCCAGCAGGAGTGAGTTCCAGGAGCCCATGGTTGCAACTTGGTTGACAATGGTCTCTTAATTGGCTTTCTTCTCTGTCCTATCTTATCTACCTCCTCCCCTACCAGGGTTTTCTACACCTCTCAAATAACCTACTTTCACTTGAATCCATGTTTAGGGTCTGCTTCTGAGGAACTCTAATTAAGACTAATGGATGATGGGTGCCTGGGTGGCTCAGTTGGTTGAGTGTCTGCTTTTGGCTCGGGTCACGATCCCAGGGTCCTGGGATCCAGCCCTGCATCGGGCTCCCTGCTCAGTGGGGAGTCTTCTTCTCTCCCTCTGCCCCTTCCCTGCTCTTGCTGTCTCTCTCTCTCTCTCTCAAATAAATAAATAAAACCTTAAAAAAAAAAAAGACTGTTGGATGATACCAAGAGTCAGTCAAGATGTGGGGAAATGAGGGGAGGGAGTTGGGGGGATGGGGTAACTGGGTGATGGACATTAAGGTGGGCATGTGATGTAATGAGCACTGGATGTTACATAAGACTGATTGAATTTAATTTATTTTTTAAAAGATTTTATTTATTTATTTGACAGAGAGAGAGAGAGAGATCACAAATAAGCAGAGAGGCAGGCAGAGAGAGAGGAAGAAGCAGGCACTCTGCTGAGCAGAGAGCCTGATGCAGGGCTGATTCCAGGACCCCAGGATCATGACCTGAACCAAAGGCAGAGGCTTTAACCCACCTTTAAGCCACCCAGGTGCCCCAGAATGAATTTAATTTAAATTTTAAAAGATGAAAGTATATGTTAGGAGAAGAGTTTTGGCAGCAGCCATCTGCAAGCATCCATCGTTCTTGGCAAAGCAAATCTTCACAAAATTCTTACAGAGGTGCACAGGGGACATAATAGCTCGAAGTTTGTGCCATCTAGTTCTCCATGACTAGGTGGGTGTACAATTAAACTGTGGAGGATGCAGACAATGACCTTTAGCAACACGGCTAAATATTAATGACAGTGGTGGAGTCCAGGGCAGGGGCGGTGAAGCACAAAATTGAATAAGTACCATTCAGGTAAATTAAACATGGAATTAAAATTATTTTTAAAGGGGCACCCAGGCGGCTCAGTCGGTTGAGCATCCAGCCCTTGGTTTCAGCTCATGACATGATCTCAGGGTCCTGGGATTGAGCCCCACACTGGGGCCCACACTCAGTGTGAAGTCTGCTTGAGACTTACACTCCCTCTCCCTCTGCCCTTCACTCCCTAAAATACATAAACAATATTTTAAAAACTTATTTTTAAATACATTTTGTCATTTAGTAGGTGGAGTCCAGGAATGTTGTTCATCATCCTACTATGCCCAGGACAGCCCCACACAACAAAGAATTATGCAGCCCCAAAGTCAATCGTATTGAAGTTGAGAAGCCCTGTGTATCCCCGCACTCAGTACAGTATTGCTGAATGAATGAATGAATGAATGAATGAGTGAATGAAGAGATGATGGTGGCCTGAAGTGGACGGTAGCAGTGGGAATACGGAAACGCTGTGAGATTCTGACACATCTTGGAAGTGTACTTGGAAGACTTTAGTGCGACAATACCTCCCTTTTTCCAGGAGCAGACGTGCTCTGTCCTTGTCTGGTCCTGGGCACATCTCATTCATGTGGGGCCTCCAGTTGCCCTCCAGGCGGGCATCCCGCCCCCTCAATTTTCAAAGTCCTCTGAGCTTCCGGAAACCGGCCAAGAATGAGCCAGGGCGGTGACTGTGGGTGAGAAACTTTGCATGCCATTCGAATAGCGCGGGGCCTGTAGAGGGGAAACCACTGACCACAGAAGGACCCGGAAGGCCTCGGACGCGGTGTGGGGGAGGGGCCTGGCCTCGTAAGAGTGGATTAGAATGGTAGGGAAAAACCAGTCAGATGCTTGGGTCGGGAGGGAGGAGATTAGAACCCTGTGGAGTGCCAAGGACAGGGGTTAGGATCCTTATGGGCCCAGTTGGAATTCTTTGATAAGGGGTTAAAATCCTTGAGGGTAGGGTTGGAATTTTTGGATGGATCGGATTAGAATCCTGAAGTTGGATTAAAATCCTTTGGGAACAAGATTGGGATTATCCAGGAGCAGGATCAGAATCCCTGGGATTTGGGTTATGAATCTGGAGGGCTGGGTCAGATTCCTTTGAAGAGAAGGGTGAAGATATTTTACTTAGCTGGACTAGAATCCTTGGGGGCAGGATTATAAATCTTTGGTTGGGTGAGGCTAAAAAATCCTTCAAATATGAGATTCAAAATTCTTGGGGGGGCAGAATTAAGATTGTGGAAGGAGATGGTGTTGCAGTTCTTGGGAGGACGGGTTTAATCCCCTTGGGGACCGCATTGGGGTTTGGAGAGACAGGGTTATAATGAATTAGGGCAGGTGTAAGGGTTTTTGGAGGAGGGGGCAGGGTTCGGATCTTTGGGGGACAGATTAAAATTCTTAGGGGCGGGTTTATTATCCTTCTAGACCGGTTAGAATCCTTAGGGGCAGAGTTAGAAGCCTCAGTTGGGCGGTATTTAAAAAAGAATAAAAATCCTTGGAGGTGCCTGCGTGGCTCAGTTGGTTAAGCGTCTGCTTTCGGCTCAGGTCATGGTCCCTGGGTCCTGGCATCCTCTAGTCCCCCATGGGGCTCCCTGCTCAATAGGGAATTTGCCTCTTCCTCTGCCTCTGCTCCTGCTCTTGTTCTCTCTCGCTCCCTCTCAAATAAATAAAATCTTTTTAAAGAAGCTTCCGCGGTGGGATTGGGGTGCTGGGAAGTGGGATGTGGGATTACAGTCCCAGCAGTGGGGTTAGAATCTTTAGGGGCGGGGTTAGGATACATGGGGGTGGGGTTAGCATCGCTCAGGGCGCGGCTAAGGAACCCAGATGGCCTGTGGGTGCCACCGCGTCCCTGGTCCCAGCCCGGGCGCACCACCGAGGCCTAGACGCCAGCGGGTGGGGACGCGGGCGGATCCGCGCCAGGGCAGCGGGAAAAGCCGCGCGGCGCGCAAGCCCCTCAGAGCACGTCCCTTGCCACTTCTGGAAAGTCAGCCCGTCTCCCTTCGGGCACGGGCGTCCCGGGACCCCGGGGGCTGCTGAGCTGGGGGGGCGCTCGAGCTGCGAGGATCCGGGCTGCCCGCCGGACGAGGAGCGGGCGCCCAGGTGAGTGGCGCGGCCGCGGCCGCCAAGCGCCGCCTGAGGGTCTTCGCTGCAGGGGGAGCACGGGTTGGTGGTGGGCAGGGCCCGCTGGGGTGCGGCGGGAAGGGGCCGTCGGGGGTGCGGGGAGTTGCGGAGGGGCTGTGGGATGAGGGGCCGGCGGAGGAGATGGCCCTGGCGCGAACCTGGGAAAGCTCTAGGGAGGGGAGCTCTGGCCACCGAGTGACTTCCATCCAGCCTCCCCTTCTCGGAGCCGTCCAGGTTCCCTTTCTGCAGAAGGAAAAAAAAAAAAAAACCCAAAAAACAAACAAACAAACAAGCAAACAAAAACGAGAGGAAGGGATGGGGCTTCACGGAGACCCGGAGGGGAAGGCCCTTACGGTTCCTGGTGGGGGTGGGTCACGGCGGTTTGACAGCGGGTTGGAAGCGGTCGTGGGGAAGGGGACAGCTGGCCGTAGGCGTGACGTGCGAACCACACCCGGGCGGGGCTGCAGCTGGGCCGCCTCGCTGCGCTCCCTCCTCCTCCCGCGCTGGGCGCTGATCCCCAGCAGGTCTAGGTCAAACCTCAAAACCTCCCGGACCACAGAGTGTCTGCCCCGTCACTTTCCACTTGATCAGACCTTGGGCCAAGTCGCGCGCTCTCTCTCTCTCCAAATTCGAGTTTCCTCCTCTGTTGGACGGGCTATTATTCTTTCTCCAAGGCTACAGTGAGCTAGAGTCTCTGGGGCACATGCAAGGGAAAGGGGGATTCCGGGAGCAACCCGTCTGTTGACCTTGAGCAAGGGATTTGGCCTTCTTGTGCCTCCGTTACACCTGTAGGATGGGATAGGAACAATACCGACTCCCTCACAGGGTCGTTTGGAAGGTTAGATTGTTATTGATGGAAAGCTCTTAGAGCGGGGTGTGACACGTATACATGCTTAATACATGTGAACTGTTGTCATGGCTATTAGGGTCCAGCCTTGTGCTTCTCCAGGATATCAGAATCACCTGGAAGGCTTGTTAAAACACAGATTTCTGGGCCCTGACCCCAGAGTTTCTGATCCAGTAGGTCCAGCCCAGGACTGAGAATTTACATTCCCAGGTGATGCTGTCGCTGTAGGTCCAGGTCCCATGCTTTGAGAACCACTGCTGTAGCCTTTGGCCAGCACAGAGAAAGGCTTCAATAGATATTGGTTCCTTTATCCCATGGCTTTCTCTTCGACACCGTTTTCCTCCGCCCCCTCTCCTTCTCCTCCTCTCCTCCTCCTCCTCCTCCTTCTTCTCCTTCTTCTTCTTCTTTGGCTGGGGGAGGGGGTGTTAAAGTAAAGAAACATGGAAGGGATATTACACTAAAGATCCCAGGAACTCATCACCCAGAATTAAATGTTAGCATTTTGTTATGTCGGCGTTTTATTTTAAAAAAAAAATAAAATTATTAAAAGTGACAGATAAAATCGAAACCTCTCCACCTTGTCTCTCTCTCAGTTCTGTTTTTCTCCCTCCCCAAAAGCACCATTGTCATAAAATAGAGTCCTTTCCAGTCTGTGCCTTTAAGAATTTATTCCATAGATATGGATGCATAAATAATATATAGAATTGTTTTTCCGTGTTTTAAAGATCTCCAAAAATGCTATCCAGCTGTGAGACTCTTCTGCAATATCATTTTTCTTTTCCTTGTCTTATCATTAAGTTGTCAGGGTCTAGCCAGGATGAGACACAGAGGCATACATAGTTCATTCCTCAGTGGAGTGTCCCAGCAGGTGACCATCCTACCTTACTTCTCATCCCCTGTTGCTGGACATTCGGGTGTGGAACTACAAATGTGTTTACTGCAACAGATCATTCTGCTGGGACCATCCTGGATGTATTACCTTGGTGAGGGTGAGAGGGTGCAGGTGTTTCTTGGGAAAACCCCAAGAGGCTGGATGGGTCTCCAGAGGGGGCATCTGTGGCCCTCTCTTCTTCTTCTTCTTCTTTTTTTTTAAGATTTTTATTTTTTATTTATTTGACAGGGAGAGATCACAAGTAGGCAGAGAGGCAGGCAGAGAGAGAGGAGGAAGCAGGCTCCCTGCCAAGCAGAGAGCCCGATGCGGGGCTCGATCCCAGGACCCTGGGATCATGACCTGAGCCGAAGGCAGAGGCTTTAACCCACTGAGCCACCCAGGCACCCTTGGCCCTCTCTTCTTGTGTGGGAGGAGGACTGAGGCCTGGAAAGATCACCCAGGGAGTCTCGGTGAGAGAGGACAGAGTGTCTGGGTCTGCTGAACTCCCAGCACTGTCCCCAGTCTCTTGTTCTCCACTGCAGGAGAGCAAAGATCTTCAACTGCATGACACTTGGTAGAAGCTCAAACAATGGAAGCATGACTCCTTTGAAAAAAAGTTTTTTGGATTACAAATATTTTATTTTTGTGTAATCTTCTTTTCTGTGCACTTTTTATTTAACAATCAGTTAACTGCTGGGTATACAATTTTCTTTTTCTTTTTTTTTAAGATTTTATTTATTTATTTGTCAGAGAGAGCAGGAGCGAGCACAGGCAGACAGAGTGGCAGGGAGAGGTAGAGGGAGAAGCAATCTCCCTGCTGAGCAAGGAGCCCGATGTGGGACTCGATCCCAGAATCCTGGGATCATGACCTGAGCCGAAGGCAGCCGCTTAACCAACTGAGCCACCCGGTCATCCCTGGGTATACAATTTTCATCCTACTTCTTTGCTTAGCACTACATTGCAAACATTTACCCATGTCATTAAAATATTCTAGGATTTTTTTAAATTGTCATTTTATTTTTAAAGTTCATTTATTTATTTAAATAATCTTTACACCCAATATGGAGCTCGAACTCATGACCCGAAGATCAAGAGCCGCATGCTCCTCCAATTGAGCCAGGAGGGACCCCAAAATATCCTTTAATTTTTTATTTTATTCTTATTTTTTAAAGATTTATTTATTTGAGAAAGAGAGCAAGCAAGCACACAGAGGGAGAAAGACAAGCAGGCTCCCTGGTGAGCAGGGAGCCAGATGCGGGGCTGGATCCCAGGACACTGAGATCATGACCCCAGCCAAAGGCAGACGTTTAGTTGACTGAAACACCCAAGCAGCCCCCTTGGATTTTTTTTTTAAGATTTTATTTATTTATTTATTTGTCAGAGAGAGCGAGAGCGCACAAGCAGGCAGGGTGGCAGGCAGAGGCAGAGAGAGAAGCAGGCTCCCTGCTGAGCAAGGAGCCTGATACAGGACTTGATCCCAGGACCCTGAGATCATGACCCACACCAAAGGCAGCGGCTTAACTGACTGAGCCACCCAGGCGTCCCCCCACTGGATTTTTTAATGGCCACATATTATTCCACTGCTTAATAATTTGTTTAACCATCCTAGGAAAGCACTTCCGTGTAGTTTGCAACTTGTAAGTTCTTTTGAGTCAAAATTCACGAAGCATTTATAAACTTAACCATTTTAAAACCAACAATTTGGTGGCATGTAGTACATTCACAGTGTTGTGCACCCACCACTTCTATATGGTGGGTATAGAATATTTTCATCTCCCCAAATATTTTCATCTCCCCAAAAGGAAATAGTGAACCCATTAAAGCAGTCCCTCCCATTCCTCCCTCCCACAGCCCTTGGCAACCCCCAGCCTGCTTTTGTATCTTTGGATTAATTTATTCTGACTTCTTCCGCATAAGATAACATTTGCAAGGTTCACACAAGTTGTAGCATGTCTCGGTATTTCGTTTCTTTTTATGGCTGAATAATATTTCATTGTGTGTATATACCACAATTTGCTATGCATTCATCTGCAGATGGAAATCTGGGTTGTTTCCACCTTCTGACTGTTGTGAATAGTGCCACTGTGAGCACACGCCTACAGGGATTTGTTTGAGCACCTGTTTTCAATTTCTTGGGTTTATACCTAGGAGTGGAATTGCTGAGTCATATGGTAATTCCATGTTTAACTTTTTGAGGAATTGCCAGATTGTTTTGCACCATCTTACATTCCTGTCACCCATGTAGAAGGGTTCCAATTTCTCCACCTTCTTGCCAACACTCGCTGTTTTCCTTTTTTAAAAATTACTATTATTATAGCCATCCTAGTTGCTGTGAGAAGCATGGATCTTAATCTCACCCAAGTCAGGATGCTCGCTGAGGACCCTGACCCCTGAGAGTAAGGAGAAAATTGCATTCAAGGGACCAGAAGGGTCGTGCCCTTTAAACTCTTCCTGGAAAGTAAAGGCAAAGACAGGCTGGTACTGTATCACTGACACATAGTAGGTGCCTGGCACAGAGTGGGGCCTCAGAATCCTTGAATGTTGGCATGTTGAATAACCTCTCTCCTCCTCTGCCTGGGACATTTCAGCCCATAGATGTATTTCATTGGCCCCACACAGTGATTCTTTTTAATTAGTTGCCAAGTTTTAATATCAAGAGGACTCACACAAATTTGGATTTCTGTCTTTTGAGAAACTAGGGAAGTTGGCAGTGGTGGGACTAGAGACTCCATCTCCTGTGCCCCTGTGTTCACTCATGGCAGGTGAAACTGGGCAGGGCTGCCCTGTGGACTATCCCTGAGCTGTCGGCCCCTTTCTTGGATCTCTTTCCTCATGTGGGTGTCTCTGTGGGCCCCTACAGCCATCTGAGTTCTTAAGTCCTACCCCCCAATCATAACAAGGCCTCCCCTTTTATAGAAAAGGAATGTCAGGTCCAAAGAGGGTAAGTAGCTTTCCCAAAGTCACACAGCATATTAGCTATACAAGCTCTCTTAGCCCCCATAGTGGTTTCTCCAGTTTCCTCCACCGCAGGGCTGAGAGTTTTAGTGTACTTCCAGGGACCTGGGTAATGATGTAGAAGAAACCCTTGCTTGACTGTAAAATGCACCCTTGTTCTTGGCTGATGCCTGTGGCCACACATGCCATGCCCTCTGCCAGTGGGGCACCCTCCCAATGGCACTGCACCGTGGCCTGCATTCCTGATCCTGTCCTGAGACACCCAACCAAGCTCTCAACACCACCCTAAAATCTCTTGGCCTAGGAGACTTAGGCGCAGCCCAGTGAATAGGAGACCATTCCTTGTCTCTGCCAGAGAAAGAAACGTATTTAGAGCGCAGAAGCCCGGAGTCTGAGTGCCCACGTTGCCTCATAAAAGCTGTGATGCATTCTGCAAAACCCCTCACTCTCTGAGTCTCAGATTCCTCGTCTGAAAAATGAGAATACTACCTCCCAACTCACTACAAGTCTTTTAATGTCAATATACAAAAGAAAAAAAAAAAGAAAGAAAAGTGCTCTATATTTTCTGTGGGCATCTATGTCTTAACTTTAGTTTCCTTAGAAGCAGACCCTAGGGGGCACCTGGGTGGCTCAGTGGTTTAAGGCCTCTGCCTTCGGCTCGGGTCATGATCCCAAGGTCCTGGGATCGAGCCCCACATCGGGCTCTCTGCTTGGCAGGGAGCCTGCTTCCCCCTCTCTCTGTCTCTGCCTGCCTCTCTGCCTACTTGTGATCTCTCTCTCTGTCAAATGAATAAAAAAAAAAAAAAAAGAAGCAGACCCTAGAAAATGTGCCATGCGCATTTACTATCTAGTCTCCTTGGGAGGGGATTCCAGAAACTCCTGGAGGTGAGCGGGGACGTGAGCCAGAAGAGCAGGCAGCCGGTGACTACAGTGGGCTCCGGGAGCTCACTTCGGCTGGGAGGCACAGGAGCCAGTGAGCATGTGCGGCAGGTGAGGGACCTGAGATATTTATTCACCCACCTGCTCCTGTCTCACTGGTTGAAGGCGGCTCCTAGGGGATGGTATTTCTCTTGCCAAGCTCATGGGCAGAGCAGGTGCCAATGGCCACAGAGAACTCTCTCAGGCGAAGAAATACAGGTGCTGCCAGCAGGAGTGCTCTGAAACTGTGAAGGGCAAGGTGGGGGTGGTGCACCTACAGATCCCCGTGCGAGCGTCCGTCCGCACGTCTGTGCGTCAAGGCGGACGCAGACCTAGGGGCAAGGGGTGGCCGGGGAGAGCCTGTCCAGGGAGTAAGCCAAAGGCACCTTAGGTCTATAGGAAAGGTTGTCCTTTTTAATAAGGACGATGTACTGTTTTACCAGGTGATGAAAGGTCATTTTAAAAACAAAATACATACCCTCCAAAACAGAAAAGAAACTGAAGCTCTGTCAGCATAAAGAAGCAGTTATGAAAGGGGCAGCGCGTGCGTTGTTGTGGCTTCGAGGTTTCTATTTGTGGGGGACAGATTTGGGGGTAGCTGACCTTGGAGCATGATGGGAAATTAGAGTTAAAAGTTGCCCCCCCCTGGGGGGCAAACTGGCCCCCATGTCCTGTCTGAAGGGGGCACCATCCACTCAGTTCCAGTCGAGGAGAAGTTTGGTTCCTCTCCAAGCAGAGATAAGCCAGCACGGATACCCCTTTTCAGTTTAGACACACATTTATAACTGGTTTCAACCGGAAAACCAGGGCACCCGGGAAGTTGAAGGAGACTTCATTCAATTATTCAAGAATTTATTGAGCACCTACTGTGTCCTCGTTTTACACACTGAGATACAGCAGTGCATAAAACAATCATGTGTCTTTCATTCCAAGGATGACAGATGATAAAGAGATCCCTAGGTCATGTATTAGTGTGTTAGTCCAGGTCCTTTGAAAAGCAGAAGAGATTAAATATGGAAGAAATGTATTAGTGGGAATGCATGTGGGAGCAACTAGGAGAGGCTAGGAGAGTGAACGGATGGCAATGTATGTTAGATTCCAAATGAAGAAAAAGGGAAGGAGGGAAGGAGAGGTGGAAATACCTTAGACTCCAGTGTAGTTCCAAGGAATGCTTGGCAAGGCTGTCGGGGAGCCCATAGCCAAAGCCTCCTGTCAGAGGTCCCCTTGGCATGGCCTGCCTCAGTATCCCTGCCATACTCCCTCATTGGCTGGAAACAGCCCATGGCAATAATGATGATGGACGGCAGCTGGGGCTGTTGGTCAGTTCCACTGTCTGCAGTCAGAGATCTGCGAGGCCCATCTTCGTGGCCACCACATCAACTGCTGGGTAAAGCCATGAAGAATACAGCTGGGAAGGACTAGAAAGTGATGGAAATTGGAGGGTAGGTGTTCCTATTCTTAACCAGGGTGATGAAAGAAGACCTCTCAGAGCAAGTGAGATCTGCAAAGAGACTAGGGTGATGTGAAAGAGGCTTTTCAGGTGAAGAACATTCCAGAAGGTAGTATGTGATGGCCCTGAGGTGGAAGCATGGTTGGGGAATTGAGGAATAGCAAGAGGCTCTTGTGACTGGAAAGGAAGCATCAGGGAGGATGACAGGACTGCAGGGTTGAGGGGAACCCAGGTCATGGAGCCTTGTGAACCACAGAAGGGGACTTGGGCTTTTATCCCAAGTGACCTGGGAGCCCCAGGAGTTGTTGAGCAGAGGAGGCACATGACCTGATTTATATTTTAAAAGGCTTGCTGGTCTGTAAGAGGCAGAATGGGAATTCAAACCCAGCTCAATGTGATACCAAATCTCATCCTGTAGTTTCCAAACTTGCCTGCCCCCTGCCTACCTTAAAGATAAAGTTATTCTAAGGAGGTTCCGAATGGCCCCCTTGAATTTTGGACCTGAACAGGCTAGGAGTTTCCTGCATGTTTAGAACAAGTAGGTGACACACACGCATGTCAGAGCCAGCCCTCTGGCCGAGTCAGGCGAATGACCAGAGGCCTTCAGTTCCTCTTCAGCGTGTGGCTCTGTCACTTGCTATTGTGTAAACCAGGACACAACGCTCACCCTCTCTGGGGCTGCCACTCCAGCTGCAGAATGAAGGTCTCTCCAACCCCTTCCTGTCTGCAAAGTCCAAGTTTTGAGCTCTTTAATCAGAAAGAAGCTGAGGGTCAGGAAAGGAGAGAGATGAGGAGTCAGGGGTGAGCCCCACATGTCCATTAAGGATAATAGTCACTTGGGGATTTCGGTGGCTCATTGAGAAATCAGTAAGGGAACCAGAAGAGGGGGGATCTGTAGGGCTCTGCATCCCTGGAAACTCTTCTGGAAATTGTCCCTGATGGGGGAAGTCTTTTTCTCCACCTCCATGGCTGAGCTGAACTGAGAAGGGCAAGTTCCTCTAGTTGGGCAGTCTTGAGCCCTGGGCCCCTCAAGGGCTGCCTTCCTGAACTTCCTATTTGAGTTCCTCATCCTCATCCTGCAGTTCCCCACTGCAGCCTCTGGGGCTGACCCCCAGCAGAGGATGAGAGGCAAGAGAGCTGGGTTCTCATTCTACTTGCCACTGACCACCTGGGAAACCTCTCTGCTGTGGATTTCCATTTCCCCGTCTGTAAATGGGCTCTTAACTCTTGTCCTGCTGACTTCAGCCAAGTATGGTCAGGCCTGTAGAGGGTTGAACACAATATATTTAGTCCACAAACGTATTTGCAGGGTCTAATACGTGCCAGGCACTTTCCAGGCATGGCGTCAGTGCCATCACCTTCTTGGGGTCCATATTCTATACATCCTTACCTATTCTAATGGATCAGTACCCTCATCTCATCCATCAGAACCTACTATTTATGAAATCTTTGCTATAAGCCATTTACACTTAAGTATGAATTGCATCCCTGGTAAGAATTTCCTCTGCCCTGGGCAGCACTCTTTGAAGTTTAAGGGGGGCAGAAGTCCAGCTCAAACTGGCCCAGGCAGGAGAGAGAGATTATTGGGAAGTCCACGAAAACATCTGCTTCAGGAAGGGCTACATTCAAGGGCTTGGGAATCTGCGTTTCTCTACTTCTTGGCTCTGTTTGCAACTCTTTTTTGCAGCCACAGGCCAATGGATGACTCTCAGTGTCCGGGATGGAGTCACATGTCTGCCTCTGCTTCTGTTACTGCAACTCTGCTTGACCAGACTTGATCACAGACACCGCCAACACCCCCCCCACACACACACACCTACGGAGGTTGAAGTCAGCTGTACCCCAATCCATGAAATAAGAGTGAGGGAGAGGAGGTTCCCAAAGGAAGACTGAGGAGCTGTTCTCAGAAGAAAGGGGAACAGAGATCGCAGGAAAGAACAATCATCCAACATCTTGCTTCATAGTTAGAGAAATGGAGGCCCAGAGAGTGGTTGGGAGTTGTTTGAGATCATGCAGTGAGCTTGTGGCAGAGATGAAACCAGAATCCAGGGCTCCTCGGCCTCAGCCCCCACAGGCCTCTGCTTGAGCTTAAAATCTCCTTAAAAACCATCTCCTGCCCACTCCACAGGATGCCCAGGCAGTGCCCTGGCCTCTTGGGCTTCACTCTCAGCATGAAGGAGGAGTCCCTGAGGCTCCCCAGCCTGCATGGTGACCGTGGGAAGCACCCAGGGCAAGTAAGCTGACCTTTCTCATTTCCCTTCTGTGTCATGCCTGCAGAAGCTGAGGGGGGAAGGGGTGAATTTCAGTTTCCAGGAGCTTCACAGTGACCTGAGGAAGTGTCTTTGCCAGGGGTCAGTACTTCTAAGCTAGTCTGGGACCAGGCAAGCAACTTCTGCTCTCAGAGTGTGGTTTTGAGTCACATTAAACAAGAACCATGTGTTCAGAGGATTCAAAAAGGTTTTCACATCCCTGTCACCCAGGACTTCAGGCTGAGCCTGAGAAGCAAGGGCCTCCTACTTTATAGGGCAGAGAAAGCAGCTCAGGGGAAGTGACCTACCGAAGGTCACATAGCCAGTCAGTGGCAGAACTGGGGTCCAAATCCACGTCTTCTGACCCCAAGTTCAGCCCTCACTCCACTACATTGATGGGTCTCACATTTTACTGTGTATAAGAAGCTCCTGAAGAATTGTGAGAAATGCAGATTCCAGGCCCTCATCCCCAGAAACTCTGGTTCATTCAGTCCAGATTGTAACCCAGGGAGATGCACGAAGCAGTAAGGACTATTTGGGTACAAGCCATAAAAATCCGATTCAAATGGTCTCAGACAAATTTGAGAACTTATTTGCTCATGAACTGGAAAAATCCTGAGGTTGGCCGGTTTCAGGCATTGCTGGATCCAGATGTTCAAACATGTCTTCAGGAATCACTCTGTCTCCAACGCTCAGCTCTGCTGGCCTCTGATGACTTCACACTAAGACAGTCCCTCCCTTCATGATGTTGGAATGACTCCCAAGAGCTCCAGCCGCTACACCTACACGTACATCAGCAATCTCTATAGAAATAGAGTGCTGGTTTCCTAATTTTCCCAGGAAAATCCCAGGGCCAATTCTGATTGCCTCAGTTAGGATCACATACATACCTGTCACTGAATCAACCACTCTTGGTTGTCAGGGGGACGTGGAATTCTCTGATTGGCCGGGTCTGTATCAAATTGTCAATCCTTGAAGGCAAGGGAGGGGTTAGCCTCCTGAAGCTCCTTGCCTTGGGTGGGAGAAAGCTGGTTTCTCCAGGAAAATCTAGGTGCTGTTATCAAAGAGGGTTGGATGCCAAGGAAGCAAGAGCAAAAGGTGTTCACTGCTTTGCAACTAGAATGATCACACAAATCATCTGGGCCTCATTGAAATGCACATTCTGATTGTGGGTGGGCTGTGATTCTGCATTTCTTAGAGGGAGCAGGGGTGCACATAAGGAGGGGAGGGGCAGAGAGAGAGCCCCGTTGTGGGGCTCCATCCCAGGACCCTAAGATCATGATCTGAACTGAAGGCAGACACTTAACCGACTGAGCCACCCAGGTGTACTGACTCTGAATTTCTAACCACTCCTCTGTGATGCTGCCACTGGTCCTCACTGTCACACACAGTAGCCAGGCCCTCTGTTATGTTTCTAAGCTCACTCCAAGCCACTGTATCGCAGAGCCTCTGCAACCCCATCCTGCAGAGAGGGCTTAGGCCATGTCACTCTTCGCTCATCCTCTCCTCGCCCCCATCCATCCCATGACCCCCAAACCCACCCAAACAGCAGCAGCATTTATTTGGGAATTAACTTGTCAAAAATTGCGGAGTCAACTGCCTAGTCACAGCTGGAGAAACCGTCCTTTGTGATCTTCAGTAACCTTTACATGAGGAGCCCCACAATAAACTCTTGTTTGAATTTGGTGTTCACAAAATATTTGTTTCTGTCAACAAGTTGCTGTGCTTCCTGGAATTTTAGGGTGACAATGTACAAAGTCCCATTTTTATCTTGGCCAGTAAGAAGCCCAGAGATAAATCTAGTAGGTAGTAGTGGCAGTACCCTAGGCTTCTGGTTCAATACTCTTTCCTTTCTCAGTGGGTAGTATCACCCTTTTTGAGTCTTAGAGCCCTCTGGATATGGTTTAATATTATAAACTCCTTCGAATTCTTTGTGGAAGTTAGTGCTTTTTTGGAACATTCTTGTTGTTTTGTTTTTCAAGATTTTATTTATTTATTTATTGGGGGGTGTGGAGAAGGAGCAGAGAGGGAGGGAAAGGGAAGGGGAAAGAATCTTAAACAGACTCCTTGCTGAGCATGACCCAGATGCAGGGCTCGATGTCACCACAATGAGATCGTGACCTGAGCTGAAACCAAGAGTCGCACACTTAACCAACTGAGCCACCCAGGCGCCCCTTTGGAACATTCTTGACTTTGCCCAAATCTTGATTGAAATCCTCCCCATTCTTCAAAACCCAACTTGTTATCCTGCTGCTTGAATATTGTAAACAGCTTGCTTTCTCTGTGAACATATTAATATACATGTTAGTGGCAGAACCCAGATGTATTCATTTTACAAAAATGGCTTGATATTATATATCTTTTGAAGTTTGCTTTTTTTTTAAAGATTTTATTTATTTATTTGACAGAAATCACAAGTAGGCAAAGAGGCAGGCAGAGAGAGAGGAGGAAGCAGGCTCCCCGCCGAGCAGAGAGCCCAACGTGGGGCTCGATCCCAGGACCCTGGGATCATGACCCAAGCCGAAGGCAGAGGCTTTAACCCACTGAGCCACCCAGGCGCCCCTGCAGTATTTAACTTTTTAAACATCATATTTTATTGGGCAGAAATTGAACTAATGGGATCTCCCTGTTTTCAAAATTCAATTTCTTGGGGCACCTGGATGGCTCAGTCAGTTAAGCATCTGACTCTTGATCTCAGCTCAAGTCTTACTCTCAGGGTTGGGAGTTCAAGCCCTGCACTGAGCTCCAGCCCTACTTAAAATAAATAAAATAAAATAAAAATATTTTGCAGTTCCTGTATCTCTAAGCTCGTGGGTCAGAGGAATGGCAATCTGCATTTGCTTTATCCTCCAGGGCAAGTCCATGCTTGCTAGTAAACAGAATTGGTTATGGTTAACATTTCTGTAGTGTTTGCTGTGTGCCAGGAACCTTGACATTTATCAACCCATTCCATGCTCACCACCACCCTGGGGAGGAGAACTCCACCATCCTCTCTCAGATGTGGCTTTGACTCATGCATCAACACGAAGACTGCAGAGTCCTGTTGCTTAGGACCTTGTGGCCATTTCGAATATGTAAATTGCTGGGATAGATGATACTCTGTAGGGGCTCAGAGAAGCAGAAGGAGCTGCCCTGCATCACACAGCAGTGTTCTTCCCAGAACACTCTTATATAATCAAAAAAATATGAAATGTGATATGATTGTATGTCATAGAGAACCACACAATATGTTGTCTTATTTCCAGAACCATAATACCCATTTATCACAAGTCAAAGAGAGGTGTTTTAAATGCATCTAAGTACATTATAAAGCAGTGATTAATTGTGATAATTTTTCAAATTAATGATCCAGCACCCTGGGAGCCTGAAGAAGTTCCTTATTTTATTCACAACAGGCAAATGAAGCAGAAACCGCTTAAGTCTTCAAGTGGTAAATTGTTGCCAATTCCCACAAGGACAGACAAAAACATCCTTGTGAATAAAAAGAATCTTTTTTTAAAAAGTAACTCCCCTAAGCCTAGGAATATGGATTTTTTTTTTCTTAGACCACAAACATGTGTTTATTTTAACAAGATAAGTATAACTGAGTTCTAACTGCTTTAGAGGAGAATTACAGTTGTGCAGAGCTGAGGAAAACAATTACTCTCTCATGTGGCTGCTTAGGGCTCATCTCAGCAAATACACATGAGCATTTTGAGAGAAGAAATAAAACATTTCTGCCATTTTGCAATTAAGTTTTGATTCTGATCTGAAAAACACATTTTCTTTAAATATCTTAAAATTTCATAAATCCATTGGCGATGTCTATCAGCTTTACCTCCAAAATATCCCCTCAAATTCTCAAGTCCATTGTTTACCACCCCTGGGCCAGGCTACCATCATCTCATGCTTGGACTTCTGCTGTGGACAGGGTTCCCTGTCTTGCCTCCTAAAGTCCCCACTCCACCCAGCAGCCATTATTCGAAATGCAAATGAATCCCATCATTCTCCTGCTTAAAACTTTCTGCAGTTTCTCACCATCTTTTAGAATCAAATCCAGATTCTTCCTTGGCTATAAAAGATGTGGCAGCCTTGTCCCAAACCACACCCCTCTTGCCTGCCTGGGACCTCCGGCCACACTGGCCTCCTTTCAGTACTACATTCTCTCCAAGCACATTCCAGCCTCAGGGCCTTTGCACTTGCTGTTCCCTCTGCCTGGAACACTGTTCCTCACTGTGTTTCACGACTGACTCCTTTGTGCCATTTGAGTCCCAGGTCTGACGTCACCTCTTCAGAGAAGCCTTTCCTAATCGCCCTGTCTAAAAAAAGCCCTGCACCATTGTTTCCTGTCACATCCTTTATGATCGTCCTCACACTTTTCACTAAATTTATTGCGCTATGTATTTGTTTACCTGTTTGTTGTCTGTGTCTCCCATTCATCCCCAGGGTGAGCTCCATAACGACACGAACTCGCTTATCTTATTCATGGTGTAGAAGAGTGCTCAGTAAGTGCTTGCTGAGTAAACAAAGGAATGAATGACCAAATAAACTCATGAGAGAAAGAAGGAAAAAAGAAACAGAGAGAGGGGGAGGGAGGAAGGAAACTATTGTAAGGCAGTTATAAAATGATATAAGGAAGATGATGCCTTGGCCACTATTTAGCTAGATTGTTTGAGCCATATTATGTGACTCATCTTGGTCGTTTAATATAAAATGATAATTTATTAGATCATAATAGTACAGCTTCACTTTACTGTTTGCTCTGAGTCCCACGCTGTGCTAAGTGTTTCCCCGCCTACATGTTTTCTCATCCTTCCAGCACCCTGCAAGTATATTGTATTATTATTATCCCCATTTTGCTGATGAGGAACTGAGACTGGGGAGCAGGGCGAGTGATGAGTGAGGTGTTGGTGGGGTGGAGGGGCCAAGCATCAGCTCAAGGCTCTCTGATCCCAGATCCCATGGTGCCTACCACCCACTCTGCTCCAAGGCTCTGCCTGTTGAATTTTAATGATCCTCATGATTTATTCTCTGAATAAACTCCCCATTGCAAGGGTCCTTGGTAGCATGGCTATGACAGCTTGTTGATTCTGTGTGGGTATGTGGTCATGGGGAAGCCCAGGGGTGGCAAGGGTAGAGTGAGTGGGCTTGGCAGGGGTGAGGAGGGTAGACAGGATAGGGGAGAGGGAGCTAGCCTGAGGGCAGGGGGCCTGGAACCCAGCATCCAAGACTCCCTTGTGTAGGGCTGCGGGCAAGCAAGGCTCACTTCCCTTCTCTCTGACGCAGGATGGGGTGCATGAAGTCCAAATTCCTCCAAGACAGAGGCAAGGTCTCAAAAACCGAGCCCAGCACCAACCCACACAGCCCTGTGTATGTGCCAGATCCCACGTCTTCGAACAAGCGGGTGAGTGGGGGGAAGACTGGGGGTTCAGCAGCCTGAGGGGCTGCCCCATGCTGTCCTAAATTGCCCTAACAGCCTCCCGTATTCCCAACGGTTAGCAGGGGTGACATGGAGCTGACCTATCACCACCGGTCCCTTGACTCTCTGGAATACATCTGCACCAAGGACCTGGGGCAATGACATCACTCCTCCTTATCCAGCTGTCCACACCTTGGCCCCTCCACCTGGGCTCCAGGGACCAGGTCCCGCTGGGCATGGCAGAGGCCCCAAGCCCGGGCAGTAGCACGAACAGCGCTGAGAGTAGTGACCTGACCAGTAACAACAGCAGTTAAAGTGGTGACAGTAATGACAGTATCAGTGCTGTAGCGACAACCGTAATAGCAATTATAGCAGCAAGAGCAGCGGGAGTATGACGGCAAGCGCAGACGACGCAGTAAGTAAGAGAATCGGTCATACTGGTAGCGGTATTCACTTACCTCTCCTCTGCTTATACAGGGCCCACGACCAACCACACACTGTTCTAAGTGCTGTACGGTTATCAGCACCTTAAAGCCTCACAGTAATCCTAGGTCTCCATTTTTATTACACAGGTGAGACACAGAACTTAATAACGTGCTGAAGGCCGTATGGGTAGCAAGGGGTAGAGGCAGATTCGAACCTGGGCCGTGCAGTCTCCCAAGTACCAGTCTTTGGAGCAGGAGAAACAGAGGTGGAAGCCAAATGCTCGTGAGGAACTATAGTCAGGGCAATAGTAGTGGTGAGAACGGGAGCGGTAGGTGCACCGGCAGTGGGGCCCCTAGTCCTGTAGTCCTGAGAAGGATAGAAGACTGAGGGAAACAAACAGAGGGTTTTAGAAGGGGAGGTGGGGAGATGGGTGAGCCCAGTGATGGGTATTAAGGAGGCACAGATCGTTAGATGCAAACACTGGGTGTTAGCACTGGGTGTTAGACGCAAACAATGAATCGTGGAACAATACACCAAAAACTAATGATGTACCCTATGGTGACTAACACGACATAATAAAAAAAAAAATGGGGCGGGGAGAGTGATAGAAGAGCGGCTATAGCAGTAACAGTGTTGTTAACCGTAACAGTACCAGAACCGGGAGCGGTGGTGATAGTGCTACAGCAGCAGGAGCGGCTATAATAATCTTCCCATTCTTGGAACACCTGCTGTGTTCTAGGCAGGTTGTGAGGCAGGAGTTGTGCCACTTTAAAGCCACTGTGACAAAGACTCAAAGAGGTGAAATGCCTCCCAGGGGCCACATACCTGGGGACAGCAGAGCCAGGTCTTTCTAATCCTGAGGCTGGGGTACTCTCTACTCCGGAATCCTGGAGTCCATGCTGTTATTTGAGGTCATCTAGAGAAACACGGTCTCTGCTTGCTGCCTCCGGAGACGGGGGTGCACTCTCCTTCCTGGGGCAGGCCCTCATGCCCTCTGCCTCATGCATCCTGCCAAATACATCCTCTCCCTTTGTCCCATGACAACCAGTAGAGAATAAAGTAAACATCTTATCCCAACCCACCCATTCCTTCCGAATCATCCCACAATATGGGTTCCTGGCATCTCTCCATTCTGCTTGCCCTTCTCCAGGCATGATGTCTCAAACAGGGCTAATTCGCGGAAAGGGGCGGGGGGGGCCCACATTAGTGGAATAGTCACCTCCCTCCCTCTGCACTTGACCTCTATTAATACATCCTGATCCTGAGATTATGTGAGCTTCTCACACCAGTGATGTCCTGAACTGATATCTTAAACCCTAAGTCACTCCTAGATCTGTTCTCTCTCCTAACCTGCATGGCCCTGGGCCCTTTCTGTGGCTAGGGCTCCAGGCTCTCTGAGGCCCTCTAGCTTGGCACCAATGGGAAGCAGAGAGTCTTCTCCCACTGGGTTTTGGTTGTCTCCTGAGCATCAGATTTAAGGGATGTTCCCCACACCTGTTTCTCCAATTTTACTTAAGTGCGTGATGTTCAAACACATTCCCCTTGTAAAGAAAGTCACAGATTACAGTGAAAGCTACAGTTTCCTCTGACCAATATCCCCCTCCCCAGAGATATCCCACTCCTCTTCAGAGGCATCAACTGTGGTCAGTTTGGTGTGGATCCTTGCAAACCTTTTTCCAAGAATTTACACCCACACACATACAGTTTGTGTCCACAGAATGTATTGAGGACGTGTGTGTGTGTGTTCTCTATACACGAATCATGGTTCTCCTTCTGAAGAACTAGTTTTGTTCACTCACCAGCGTATCTTTTCTTTTTTTAAAGATTTTATTTATTTATTTGACAGACAGAGATCACAAGTAGGCAGAGAGGCAGAGAGAGAGGAGGAAGCAGGCTGTCCACAGAGCAGAGAGCCCGATATGGGGCTCGATCCCATGACCCTGGGATCATGACCTGAGCCGAAGGCAGTGGCTTTAACCCACTGAGCCACCCAGGCGCCCCCACCAGTGTATCTTTAAGGCCTAGTTGTGCTGGGAATAAAAGTACACCTCCCGGAGGACTGTGTAGGGTGCCAGGGTGTAGACGGCAGCCCACCTCTGGGTGAACACTTAGGGTCCTTCATATACAGAATGGAGCCTTTATGCTGGGACATGTTGGTAAACCTACAGCTTCTTCAGACATATCTCAGAAAACACCAACCTGGACCAACCCCTCACCATATGTCAAGGGAGGGAACAAGCCAGTGTCCCCCAGTAGGTCCAAGGCCAAGGCAACGACCCAAGAGACCTGGATCTTTGTGGCGCGCCTCATGTGCTGTGCAACCTCACCTATGTCCCCAGCCCTCTCCAGTCCTCCTCCCTTGACACAAAGGGCTGGGATCTGTGGCTCCCCACACGCTATCAGATTCATCCCCTTCTCCCGTTTCTTCCTCACAGCGTCCTGACAAGAGCAACATCCCACCAGGGTCCGCGGATGGTAAGTAATTGGCAAACGTCTGAGGTCTTGTGTCCTGTAGAGGGTTAGGTTAGGTGCTCAGTCAGAGCTTAAGGCAAAAATCCCACACAGTCACAACCACCCTTGCAAATCCTTTAAATTGCTCCCAAACTACTTTGTACAGGCTGTTTGATTTCTATTACCCTGTATACAAATGCAAACAAAACACTTTTAGCTTTAAACTCTAGAACCGCACCCCACATGGCAGGATCCTTATTTATACCACAATGCAGACATGTCAGCGGATCCAGGGCTGGGTGCCAGTTGTAGGGATGGGAAACACCCAGGGCTGTGGTGGTGCTCAGATAAAGCCTTACCATCCCGTGTGTCCCTCTCCCAGTAGGTCCCGATGACATCATTGTGATCGCGCTGTATGATTACGAAGCCATTCACCATGAAGACCTCAGTTTCCAGAAGGGAGATCAGATGGTGGTCCTAGAAGAGTGAGTCTCTGTCCCACTCCTAAGACACAGCTACCTTCAATACTCAGTCAGGCTCTCTTTTGTGTTTTCCATAAAGAACCTGATAGACTATCTTATACTAGGGGGTAAATGCCTGATAAGAATTCTAATAGAGGAGGGAGGGTTTGCTGTGAACCTGGGTGAGAGCCACAACAAAGGAGCTTGTGTACTTACTAGCAGTCCACATCCAGACAACAATAGGTGAAAGTGCTTTTTCAGGGCGGCCTTCCTCGGGTTCCTGTAATTAAGCTACAGATTTGTCTATGGACCAGACCCTGCTGAGGTGCCTTTGCATTCAGAAATCTCTGGTCTCTGAGTTTGCTACCTCCAGTCCCCTAGAGTCTTCACCATCAGTGTAGTGTCCCTGTGTGCTAGGGCTCAAGAATGGGAGTGGTTACGCTTGGTCAGACCACTCCCTGTGGTTCTTGGCCCACATTGAGTCTGCCATGGGCACAGGGCCCCATACCTTAAGTATGGATACCTGCAAGTCCAGGGGAAGAGTGCGGCCAGAGACCTAGGGCTGTGGGCTGTGAATGCAGGGATGAGGCTTGATTCTAGACTCTTGGATGCACAGTGGGGACTGTTGCGAAGCTCCCAACCCTCATGATGGGGTGCATGCTGGGGGCCGGGACCATGGTGACCCTGCCCCTTACCCTATCTGCTTCCTGGGGTGGGGGTATTCTCGGCCAAGGCTGGGGTCCCAAGACCAGGGGATTCGCTCTGCTCCCTGACTCCTTTGCTCCCTCCTGCCGTCAGGTCTGGAGAGTGGTGGAAGGCTCGATCCCTGGTCACCCGGAAAGAAGGCTACATCCCAAGCAACTACGTTGCCCGCATTGACTCTCTGGAGACAGAGGAGTAAGTATTCCATTTTTCTTGCCCTGCAGAAGGAAGTACAAGCAAAATCCAGTTTGTTCCTGCCTCAGGCCTTTTGCACTCACTGTGTCCCCAGCATGACACAGTCTTCCTTTGGGTCTGCCCTTGCCTCTCTCCTCATCCTTCAGGTCTCAAAGAGGCCTTTCTCCACCACCCTAAGGCAGATCCCCTCTGGGACTGTGTCTCTCATGGAGACCTTCTGAACACTTCTTGCTAGCAAGAATAATCTTGTTTCTGTGGTTGCTCACATGTTCCCTGCCTGCCTCCCCCTGCCCCCCAGATAGGACCATTTGAGGACAGGGACCTTGTCTGTCTGCCAGGGCATCTTCAGCACAGGCAGACATGCAGTAGGGGCTCAATACATATTTGTTGACTAAAGTATATGGTCATGCCAAAGAGGGTCTTCTGAGAGGTGAGCCAGCCCACGCCTGGCCAGACATCCTTCATTTGGTTCATTCAGTAAGTATGTGCCTGCACATCACCAAGCCCTGTGCCAGACCAGGGACTTCAAGAACCAGTAAGGCACACCCCTGCCCTCAGAGAGCTCCCTGTAGCCCAGAGAGCTAAGCTGCAGGTCCCTCTCTGTGTCTAGCTTGACTCTGAAAACATAAACAGTTACACAGTGTTCATGTGGCCTTCCCAACCTCCAACAGACATTAACCAAACACCCAGAGGCTCTGTTTCAGGGACATTAGGTGACTCAGGGCTCCTCCCTGGTGATGCTCCCAGCATGGTGGGCGAGATGGGTGAGTGAAACGATGGCCAGCCACGGGGTGATGACGGATCCCATTCACAACCAGCTATTCAAGAAGTTAAAAAATGGCGATCACTGTGGTTTTCCTCTTTTCTGCTTCCTCCCTCTGGCTCGATGGTGTTGAGAGTTTGAAATGCTGACCTATTAGAAACTCAAATGTTTGGGCTTTCCCCATCTTCGGTCACACCCTTCTTAGTGCACATGAAACTATGTGAAGTCGTCCCTCTCTACCACTGAACCTACTGTCCTGGACCAGCCCCCCACCCCCCAGCACGCCCCTTACGTGCTGCAGGCAGGGCTTGGTTCCTTCTTAATCCTTCTAGGCTTTCTCTTGGGGCACCCAGGGCTCTGTTCCCAGACTCCAGGATCTGAACACTCACAGATTGCCTGCACCCCACCTACCCTGGCAGCCTTAGAGGAGGCATGGGCTGGTAGGAATCCTCAAGGGCAACACACTTGCTGCATGGAAAAGGCAGGGGTCAGAAAACACATATGACATGTTATCATTTGGGAAAAGGGGGATGACCTCATTGGTGGATCTCAGTCTTCAGTGCATCAGCCTTGCCAAGAAGGCTGGTTAAAATGCTGGTTTCTGGGCCCTGCTCCTCAACTGTCAGATTCAGGATTTGCATTTCTAACAAGTTCTCTGGTGAGGCTGATGCTGCTGGTCCCAGGACTCACCTTGAGAACCACTGACCGAAACAGACACATTGGGCTTGCCGAGCGCACTCACACATTCTTGCATTAAGAAACTACCAGCGGAGGGTGCCTTGGGGAGGGCAGTCAAGGTACTGGGAAGTATGAGGGGTGCAGAATATTACTTCTTCCCCCTCCTGGAAAGAGACAATACTTGGAATGTTTCAAAATGCAAATGGTGGGGAAGGACATAGAATAAAGGGTGTAAAGTCTTCCTTCCACCCTATCTTCAGCCAGTCACTTTCCCCTCCCCAGAAGCCAGTTTCTTTTGAGTCTTCCCAAATGCTTAATACTTGTGTATGAAAATACATATATCTCCCTTTATTTTACACCAGTGGCAGATACTACCCACGCCATCCTGCACCTTCCTTGTCCAGGTGCAGCATCCGTCATGTAGACACGCTACCGTCCCCTCTTAGTGGTCCCTGAAATCGTTTCCAGTCCTGGGCTATAGTGACTCTCCTTGTGTATCTGTCATTTCTTCCTTGTGCAAGATCCCTGATCTTCCAGGGATGGGATAACTTCCCAGGGGTGGGATTGCCAGGGAGACAGCTCTCACTGTGTACCTTGTTACATTGCTTGACTATTTCACCATAGCACGAATCCACTCACAAAGGAAAGCAGAAAAGGCAGGTGGGCGATGTCCCATGGTGACAAAGAGCAGGGCTCCAGAGTTAGATGGCATGGACTTGAATCCTGCCTCTACCACTTCCCAGCTATATGACACCAGTCAAGTAACTTGCTCACTCCACTCCTCAGTTTTCTTTTCTATAAGATGGGGATAATAAGGGCCATATTCCATATAATTGTTGGGTGGATAACAAGAACTTGATGAGTGTTAGCTGTTTTGTCTCCCCCGGTTGATACAGATGAAACAGAGGCCCAGAGGGGGAGAGTGACTTGCTTAAAGTCACACAGCAGATTTGTGGCAGGTGCAAGGCCAGCTGATCTTGGATCTTGGACATTTTCCATTATAGCACACGAACCACTCCTCACCCTGCTGAGGGTAGGAATGGATTTGGCTGCTACTGTGTCTTGGACTTTTCTACTCAATATCCCAACCAGCCAGGGAGCAAAATGAAAAAGTCCAAGTATAAAATCATTGAAATCTCACATTTTAGCTTAAAAATTCATGTTGACTTTATCTTCAACTTTGCACAGAAGAGGATACATTGTAAAGTTTACAAAGCTCAGGCCTCCACTCATATGGACCTCTGGGACCCTGGGAGGACGCTCATATGTGCCTGTGAAATTGGCAAAAGCAAGATTTTGACCACAATTCGTTAAGACTGCTATAGCTCACCAGTCAGTTTTTCTTTTTTTCTTTAATTTTATTTTTATTTAAACATATAATGTAACCCCACCACCCTCTCCCAGCCCCCCTCCCCCCGACCCCCCTCAATTTGTTTTATGACATTAAGAGTCTCTTTTGGTTTGTCTCCCTCCCGATCCCATCTTGTTTCATTTTTACTTTTCCTACCCCCTTAACCCCCACCCCCATTGCATCTCCACTTCCTCATATCAGGGAGATCATATGATAGTTGTCTTTCTCCGATTGACTTATTTCACTAAGCATAATACCCTCTAGTTCCATCCGTGTCGTCGTAAATGGTAAGATTTCATTTCTTTTGATGGCTGCATAGTATTCCATTGTATATACATATACCACATATTCTTTATCCATTCATCTGTTGATGGACATCTAGGTTCTTTCCATAACTTGGCTATTGTGGACATTGCGGCTATAAACATTCGGGTGCACGTGGCCCTTCGGATCACTACGTTTGTGTCTTTAGGGTAAATACCCAGTAGTGCAATTGCTGGGTCATAAGGTAGCTCTATTTTCAATTTTTTGAGGAACCTCCATGCTGTTTTCCAGAGTGGTTGCCCCAGCTTGCATTCCCACCAACAGTGTAGGAGGGTTCCCCTTTCTCCACATCACCAGTCAGTTTTTCTATCCCTCACCATATCCCTCACTTCGGGTGGCATTGGAATGACCCATGGGCATTTTGTATTGATAATGCTGTATTCTTTATCTCTAAAAAAAAAAAGTTGTGGGTTTTTTTTTTTACATTTTTGGGGGAAAATCTTTCTTTTGGTATTATTTTTCTTAAAGAAAGCCTCCAAACTGCGTAAGTTTCCATCTCAGCAAACTGGATTCACTCCTGGTAAAATGTCTGTTTTTATATCAAAAGAATGGTTATTTTTCCCTAAAAGAATCTTGTGGGAAAATCGATGCTACAGGAATCCAGGCCCTCGCTCTCTTGGTGCCTGGTGTGAGTGGGACAGGATCCCCCTATCCCGAGTTCAAGTGCTTCTGCCTCTTTCTACCAGGTGGTTCTTCAAGGACATCAGCCGGAAGGATGCAGAGCGCCAGCTCCTGGCCCCCGGCAATGTACTGGGCTCCTTCATGATTCGGGACAGCGAGACCACCAAAGGTGACGCCAGCCCTCCCCACCCTACCCCACCCTGCAGGGGTACCCCAGGCATGACTGGGTCACTGCAATGCCCCAGGAGGGCTGAATGACTGACCCAGCCCACCAGACCGCCAAGTTTTCTCCTGCCCTTTGCTCGAGCCTGGTTTAGGTCTTCTCAGATACTGTAGTTTCTTTCTTTTTTTTTTTTTAAGATTTTATTTATTCATTTGACAGACAGAGATCACAAGTAATCAGATCCCAGGACGCTGGGATCATGACCTGAGTTGAAGGCAGAGGCTTTAACCCACTGAGCCACCCAGGTGCCCCAATACTGTAGTTTCTGGTTGGGTCCACAAGTAGTTGTGGACCTCCCAAATAATATTCTGTTGAAGCTTGACCTTCACTAGCTTGTATTATTTAAAATACCCATCACAATATATCTTGTCCACAAGCCTGATTCCCCACTCCTTCCATAAGGAAGGAGTAGAGCAGGCCGCAGGAAGAACCCCACACCATCCTCCTCTGAGACTCTGCTTAAACTGGCATTTGTGCTGTTTTTTGGAAGTTGTGATGTTGGTGAACAACTTCCTGAAATTCCTGTACTGTGAGGGGGGCTTTCTGCTGGGTTGTCACCCAGGAAGGAAGAATAGTACCCCAAAACATCACAAAAACAGTACCCAAAACCAAACTGGTACCCGTTGAGGCTAATTTTTCCAAAGGAATGGATGTCAATAAGGAATCGCATGATTTCCAGCTTCACACATGGAGCGCACCTTTACTAATATGTTTAGTCTCAAAGCTGCTTGGTGCAGATTCAGCAAGTAAATTGTATAAAGTGTGACTTCACAGTACGCTGAGCAAACGGTTTTGGGGACATCCATCAAAGACATCTGCGTGGCCTTCTGCTCTCCCCCTAGATGTCCGAATTGGTCAAGCCCGAATGTGGCAGGATAACGCCACTCACCATCACTGTTTCAGGCCAGTGCGTGTTTAGATTATATTTCCTCCCACCCAACAACCCCCCTTCAAGCCTCAGGGCAAGGGAAATAGGACAAAAAAAAAAGGCAAAGGCGTACAGTTCCTGGCTTCTCCTGTCCAGCTGCTCCCAGGACAGCTGGGGGATTCATTGAGCTGGAACATCCTGCAGATAGAGGCAGGAGAACCAAGAAACCACTCCAGTCCTGCAGGGTGGGAAGGTGAGCCTGGTCCCTTGCCCAGATCCCCCCCCACCCCCCCCGATGGAGGACCCTAGGGGCCAACTTAACCAGCTTAATAAAACTGACCCCATGAGTCCCCTGAACCCTATCCTGCTGCTTCTTGGATTCTACCCCACCCCCATCTAGTACCAGTCAAGCCAGCCTCACCTTGGCTGGGCAGAGTGACAAAGAGTGGGGTCCGGAGCCAGCCGCCTGGGTTTGACTCCTGACGCCGCCACTTCCCAGCTGCATGCCTGCAAGTGTGTTAGCTCACCTGCCTGGACCTCAGTCTGCTTGCCTGTAAAATGATGGCGATCTAAAACCTCGATTTCGCGGGGTTATTCATTCACTATAATGAATAACGTAATGCCTTATATTCATATAATTCCAATCCGTTTTGGGATGATTATTCATATTCACTCACAGTTTATTCGGACAAAATTCTTAGAACAGTGGCTAGCATATCTGGTCACCTGTTTTTTGTGCAACAATTCAAGCCTCCTCAAAATCCTACATCATGGTGCTCATGGCACACGTAGAGCAGACCAGAGACAGAGAGGCTAACAGGATGTCCAAGGATGCCCAGCTTGCAAACCCAGAAGCATGGTCAGGGACTGAAAGACTTGCGTGTTTCTGCTTTGTGTGATGTCATGTACATTAGGTTCCTAATGCTCCTATCACAAGTGACCACAAACTTCATAGCTTAGACAAGGTAAATTTGTTATCCTACAGTTCTGGAGGTCAGAAGTCTGAAGTCGGTCTCACTAGGCTCAAGTCAAGATGTCTAAAGGGCTGGTTCCTTCTGGAGGCTTCAGGAAATAATCTGATTCCTTGCCTTTGTCAGCTTCTAGAGGCCACCAGTATTCCTTGGCTCATAGCCCCTTTTCCACATCCCTCCAACCTTGTGTTTCGGTCTTCACCTATCCTAGGATTGACTTTGACATTCCTCTTATAAGGACCCTGTGATTCCATCGGGGCCACCTGGACAACGCACAATAATCTGCCCATGTCCAGATCCGTCATGGGATCACACCCCACAAGTCCCTTTAACCACGTAAGCTAACAAAGTCAGGTGCCAGCGATTAGGACACAGACATCTGGAGGGGGGGGGGTGTCCAGCCTGCCACAGCATCCAGTGTTGACGTTTGTATTTTGACGTTTACATTTCAAGAATCAGACTGCATTGTGTTTTTGTTGTGGATCTTTTTCTTTGTTTGCTTCTGAGTCACCTCTTTACCAGTGTGATGTGATGTCTTGGCTATTGTGACAGGTGGTAGATGATAGATAGGTCGAGATAATGAAGATGCTGATGAGAGCCGATATATGCTGAGGGTTCACATCCTGAGTGTTTTCCAGCATTACTTCTTTTAATCATCGGGCAATGCGATGAGATTTGGAGGTATGAGGACCAACCCCATTTTACAGATGAGGAGGCTGAGGCACAGAGTGGTGACAGCATCACTTGTTCAGGGTCTCACAGCTGGACATGGAGGAGGCTGGACGAGCACCCAGATGGCCAGACCCCACAGCCCACTCTTCCCCTGTACTCCGCGGCCCCGGTGCCCACCCAGTGCCGGCGGTGGCCTTATAGGGGTGCCGGGAGCAGGCGTCAGGATGCTAATGATGAAGTCTTAGAATATAAGTGAGGTTCGGTGGGGTGAGGTCGCCGGAGCCGGCGACCAAGAAAGAATTCTTGAGACATCTTTGGTGCAAAATGGTTGTTTATTAAAGCACGGGGACAGGACCCCTAGACAGAAAGAGCTGCTGCTCTGGGGCTGTGAGGAGTGGTTCATTATATGCCTACAAGTTGGGAGGGGGTCAGGTATGGCATAAGTCTCTAAGGAATTTTGGAAGCAAGGTCTCCAGGACCTTGAGGGGCTAGCTATTGTCTGGGGAAAAGGTTATTCATTACCAGTAGTAAAACTTTTGTCTGAGACCCTTTAGATGTGTATCAGTGGGCCATATGCTTGGGAATGATGTCAACACTCTCTTGGAGGGTTTAGAGATGAATTTTCCAAAGCAATTGTTAAAGTAGACTACAGGATCCTGGTTGGGGGTAGGGGAACTGTCAGGCTAGGATTGCCCTTTGCCCTTAGCAAAGCCTCCAGGTGGAGGCAATTGAGTCCCTAGAGGAACGTCACTCTGCCTTTTTCAAGGGCTTGTCGGTGGGTAAGGAAATTTAATAATTTTCTTCTGCCTCTGTTTCCCACATCACTAACATGAGGTGGCAGGGCGCTGAGGTCCCACTCCTGAAGGGTTTTTCGCTGGCCCTTGCAGGAAGCTATTCTCTCTCTGTTCGAGACTACGACCCCCAGCACAGGGACACAGTGAAGCATTACAAGATCCGGACCCTGGACAGCGGGGGCTTCTACATCTCCCCAAGGAGCACCTTCAGCACCCTGCAGGAGCTGGTGGCCCACTACAAGAGTGAGTCGTCTCCAGGGCCGCATCCCAACCAGGGTGGACCCATCTCCCCGGAATCCTAGTGAGGGGTGCCCTGTGGCCTCTGAGGCCTGCTGAGCTCTTCCTGACCCTCCGCAGACACATAGCTGCTTGGAGTCTCCAGAAGTCTTGGGCCTGTTGAGCAGTAGGGTCGAGATACCTCTCATCATGCCCTGTGCTTGTGTCCCTGCTGGTGGTAACCCACTGGAACCCTGGCCACAGGCACTGGACTGGGCGGGGAAGCCTCTGAGGGGAAACCTCAGGCTAGCTGCCCTCGACTGACCAGGGGCTGTGTTCCAGAGGGGAGTGACGGACTCTGCCAGAAGCTGACAGTGCCCTGCGTGTCCTCCAAGCCCCAGAAGCCATGGGAGAAAGATGCCTGGGAGATCCCCCGGGAATCCCTCAAGCTGGAGAAGAAACTTGGAGCCGGGCAGTTTGGGGAAGTCTGGATGGGTAAGGACCTGGGGCCAGAGGGTGGAGGGAGGGCAGAATGAGGGAGGTCATTGCTTCCAGGAAGAGCCAGAGGCAAAGTGGGGATGCCACGCTGCTGCGTGGGTGGGGAGATTTGAATAAGAATCATAAAGGAGCAATACGACTCATAGCAACCACATTGTCTTGCTATGCAAACACTGATTTGCTTTTGAGGCCAGTCTTGTTGGGGTCCAAATCTCCCTTCTGGGAGGAGGAGTTCCAGATGAGGAATCTGAGTAGTACGGAGCTGGAAAGCTCCACTAATTTGAGGTTGAGATCATCAGAGGCCTCTTAGGAGGATGGAAACTAAGTGGGGAAATGTAGTTTGGAGATTTCTCAGGTATGTTCAGTGTTGGCAACTGATAAGTAAGGGGCTCTGAGCCCTCCGTCATGTGCCCAGCACCCCGCTAGGGCATTGTGGGGCGCTAAAAAGGCATGTACCATCTCTGTCATCCTGCCTCTAATAAGAACAGCAATGCCTGCTTTGCAGAATGTGGGGTAGATGCAATGCCTGGCCCAGTGCCTGGTGCACTCCACCATGCTCCACGTGGGAGCGAAGACAACTTACAGAGATGCAAACAATTCAGCAAGAAAAAAAATAAGCTTAAAACCTACACATTTCAGGGGCGCCTGGGTGGCTCAGTGGGTTAAGCCTCTGCCTTCGGCTCAGGTCATGATCCCAGGGTCCTGGGATCGAGCCCCACATTGGGCTCTCTGCTCAGCGGGGAACCTGCTTCCCCTTCTCTCTCTGCCTGCCTCTCTGCCTACTTGTGATCTCTATCTCTGTCAAATAAATAAATAAAATCTTAAAAAAAAAAAAAACCTACACATTTCAGCTACATTTGCTGAGACCCTGCCGTGTGCCAGGCATTGAATAAGAGAATGTGGCTGAGTGATAAGGTTGGAAAACTAAAAATGTTATATATGAAGACCTTAGACTCTCACTACAGGAAGACCACAAATCTAGATTTGAGCTTCCTGGCAGCCAAGGCAAAAATGGAAACACAAGTAATTATGAGATTTACATGGTCAACAAGATGAGGCAGGGTGGGGTGGCTTCAGTCTCTGGGGTGGGAGAAGGAGACTGATTGATATGCAGGCTGATTGGTGTACAAAAGGAGGGGGGCAGAGTTTGGTGAGGCCAAATCCTGCAGGGCTTTGTGGACCATGATGAGAAGGGTCATTTAATTGAGAGCAGTGTTACAATTAAAGCATTTTAAGCAAAGATGGTGTGTGTGTGTGTGTGTGTGTGTGTGTACACGCGCGCGCGCGCATGCATATCCAAGTAACAGTCTAAATGAGGTTTTGAGGTTATTCTTGAATCCCTACCACAGCCCTTGAAAGGCAATGCTGATCATTTCCACCTTGCAGATGAGTAAACCACAGTTCAGAGAGGTTAAGTGACTTGCCCAAGGGCACACAGCTAGGAAGTAGTAAACCAGCTTTCTAACCCACATCTTTCTGAGGCCAAAGCCTGTGCCTCCCTTTCCTTCTCTGAGGGCTGAGATGAACAGGGAAGGCCTTCTGGAGAAAACAGACCTGCTATGGGGCCTCCCAGGTCCGGGGGGAAGGAGCAGTGGGTTCTGACCATCTCTCCTGTTCCCTTCCCTGCTCCAGCCACCTACAACAAGCACACCAAGGTGGCCGTGAAGACGATGAAGCCGGGGAGCATGTCGGTGGACGCCTTCCTGGCAGAAGCCAACCTGATGAAGACTCTGCAGCACGACAAGCTAGTGAAGCTGCACGCAGTGGTCACAGAGGAACCCATCTACATCATCACAGAGTTCATGGCCAAAGGTGCTGCACTCGGGGCACTGGGGATGCAGGCAGTGGCTCATACTGTTCAGCTGCACACTCAAATGTGACCCTGACATGGTTCTTGCCCTCCAGATGCCCCAAGCTGGCCAGGAGCTCTTCTGACAATTACTCACTGAAATTGACTACTTGGGCCTTGACAGGCAAGGGCCCAGTCCTCCTTGTTAATGGGCTGAAACCATTCAAGGGGATGTCAGGAGAAGGGGAGCTTATGGGGCTACAGGAGAGGGGAGTGGGGCTTATGGGTTCATGATAAGCCTTTGAGGCTGGGGGCATCTCCCTGCCTCACCTGTAGTCTTCCCGGTCTGGAGCAATGCTCTGGGAAAGAGAGCTGGCAAAGCCTTCCCTCCAGGCTGCCCCCACCCTGCCCACCCATGATCCAAGATTTCCCAGGGATTTTTTTTTTTTTTTTTTTAGGCCACCATTTCACCACCATCTTCAATCCTTGCCCATTTTCCGATAAACAGAAACATCTCACGCAACGTCATTGGGTGTGATTTTGAAATCTCAAAATGCTTTTCATTTTCTAAATATACAATTATGCCAGCGTGGGTAAAGCACAGGCCCCTCTGGTCATCAGGGCTCAGAAAACTCCCTCAGTTGAAAAAACCGTGATTGCCTCCATCTAGTAATCATAAGTCATTTTTAAAACACTCAAACTCTAGTTCATAAACACCAGGAGTGGTAAATAAATATTTTTATTTAAATCCATGACTACGATCAATTTTAACCATACACCAAAGAACGGTGAGAACTGACTGGCATGTATTGCTTCCCCTCCCCCCACAGGAAGCCTGCTGGACTTCCTGAAAAGTACAGAGGGCAGCAAGCAGCCATTGCCCAAGCTCATTGACTTCTCAGCCCAGGTGAGAGTCTAAGGGGGCCTTGGCGGCCCAGGGCGGGGGGACAGAAATTCAGTGATCTCTTTAACGTGTTTATTGGACATGTGCTATAATAGTGTAAATAGTAGTAAATAGTAAATAGCATTTTCTCTCCTCTAGCTGACTCTATTGTAAGAGTACAGGATATAATACACATAATATACCAACGGTATTAATCCATTGTTTACGTTACTGGTGAGACTTCCTGTCAGCAGTAGGCTATTAGTAGTTCGGTTTGGGGGGAGACAGACGTTGTATGTGGGGTTCTGGCTGTGCAGGGGTCCTGACCCTCGTGTTCAAGAGTCAACTGTATACTTTCTGTATGTGTCTTGCCTGTACTAACTCATTTGGTCCTCACATCAGTCTTAGAGAGTGGGACTTTTCTTATCTATTTTTTTAAAGATTTTATTTATTTATTTGAGAGAGAGAGAGAACACAGGACACAGGAGAGGGGCAGAGGGAGAGGGAGAAACAAACTCCCTGTTGAGCATGGAGCCAGCCACCAGGGACTTGAACTGGGACCCCAGGACCAGACCTGAGCTGAAAGCAGTTGCTTAAGGGACTGAGACCCTCAGGCACCCCTTTGTTATCTATTCTTATGTAACAGATTCCTCCAAAGCTTAGTGGCTTGAAACCACAGTTTATTATTTCTTGTGATGCTGCACGTTGACTAGGATTGGCTGGGTGGCTCTTCTGCTCCCCGTGGTGAGACTGAGGTCAGTCATGTGGATGCATTCTGCTGAGAGCTTGCCTGGGGCTAGAATGTTCTAGAATGTTTGTCATGGGGGGCCCATCCTCTGGGATCACTCTCCTGTGGCTCTTCATCACTCAGTAATCCAACCAGAGCTTCTTTTTTTTTTTTTTAAGATTTTTATTTATTTATTTGACAGAGAGAGATCACAAGTAGGCAGAGAGAGAGGAGGAAGCAGGCTCCTTGCCAAGCAGAGAGCCCGATGTGGGGCTTGATCTCAGGACACTGGGATCACGACCCGAGCGAAAGGCAGAGGCCCCAACCCACTGAGCCACCCAGGCGCCCTCCAACCAGAGCTTCTTTACAGCATGGTGGCTAGGTTTCAAGAGGAAGTGTTCCAAGGGGTAGAGCCCTAATGTACAAGCCCTTGTGAATCCTCTGCTCCCATCATTCTTGCTACTTTTCACTGGCCGAAGTATGGCCCATGACCCAGCCAAGGCTCAGGGTGGGAGGGGGCTCCACAAGAGCATGGGTCCCAGGAGGCACGGTCCATGGAGGGCCACCAGTGTAACAGCCTGGCCACAGATAGGTCATCCCATTTTACAGAATAGGAAAGTTAGGCCTGGAGAAGCAGTTAACTACAGATGAACTTTACCTCTCTCATCTTCCCTTCACTCTCTACAGCTCTTCTTACCCCCAGCTGGAGTGTTTTTAGCTTCTGTCTCTCTCATTCTCTCCTCTCTGTGGGAAAACAGGGGAGGAAGGGATGCTGTGGAAGGACATACTGGAGCATTTAGCCTGGTCCAGGAGCAACCCAAGAAGGCTTCCCAGAGGAAGTGGCTTCTGGGCTGAACCCTAAAGGATGAGTGGAAGTTAGGCAGCTGAACTGGAGAGAGGAGGGTATTCTAGATGGAAGAAACAGCCTGTGCCAAAGCCCGGGGGGGGGGGGAGCAAAAGAGCTGGGCCTCATCAGCTAGTACTCGGGACTGGCAAAGATGAGAGAGGTATGGTTTGCAGCCTGGAGAGTGTTAAGGGAAACCTGCCTAGGTCCCAAGGCTGTGCCTTCTGGAGATGCCTAAGGCAGAACTCATTTGAGTATGCAAATCTCAGGAGAGGGAGGAATGTCCAGAGATTTAAAAAAAAAGGGGGGGGGGCTTTAAATTTTGGAGCCTGGAATGCCAGAGGCATATGAAAATCAAGGCCTGGTATTTTCACTTTAATGGGCCCTGTCCCCAGGGAAATAATAGTCTGGCCTATAACTAACTTATAACCATCAAACTGGCAGAAATCTTATTGGGGGAGTCAGCCTGGACAAATGCCATTCTCCCTGCTTCACAGATGGGAAAACAGAAACCAAGGGAGGGAAAGAGGATCCTGACCCTTGTATGTCCAGGAGTAGAGGGCCCAGGGAGAGGAAGGAGGCAACCTGGGACCAGGTCTTCACTTCCAGTCCTAGAAAGGCAGATGGTGCTGTAAAACATGCCTCACCTGAGCATTGGCTATACGGGCCTCAGACCTACTACCTGCCTCCGTGTCTTCATTTGTCAAACGAGGGAATTAGACCACATCTATGCTTTCCAAGTTCAAAAGTCTTTTTTTTTTTTTTTAAGATTTTATTTATTTATTTGACAGACAGAGATCACAAGTAGACAGAGAGGCAGGCAGAGAAAGAGATGGGGAAGCGGGCTCCCGCTGAGCAGAGAGCCCGATGCGGGGCGTGATTCCAGGACCCTGGAATCATGACCTGAGCCAAAGGCAGAGGCTTTAACCCACTGAGCCACCCAGGCACCCCCAAAAGTCTTTTGTAAAGCCCTAACTTTGTTGGTCAAGTGAACCTTTGTACAGTTGCTGAGTATTTTAAAATAGATCAAAACAGAGTTGCTTGGATTGAACGGGGAGCCCTTTGCTTTGTCTGCCCCAACCCCAACCAGCAAACCCGAGGAATTACTAGGATTCTGTTGGAAGAGCCCAGATTAGGCCCCTCCAGCTCTGATTTTGTGGTTCCCTGATACTCTGAGAAGGAAACCCAAATTGTTGTTGTTTTTCAAATCCAAGTTTTAATGCCAACATAATGGCAGCTTTCTTGGTGGTCATGAAATACCACCACTTCATCACTCTCTCCTTAGACCAACCCTGAACCCAGTGAAACTTGAAACTAAGCCATTCAACCCTTGAGAAGCCACACTGTGTAAGCCTCTGGGCTTAGTAGTCACATAGAGTTTTGGTTTTGATCCCAGCTCTGCCAGTGTTGCTTTGAGCCAGTTGCTTAACCTCTCTGAATATGCTCACCAGGGAGCATGAATAGCCCCCATTGAAATGAATACGAGCCAGATCCTGTTCACACCCTTGTGTAGGCTGAGAGGATTCATCCTCACATGACCCCCCAGAAGCAGGTTCTGTTGTAGTCCTCATTGTAGAGAGAAGAAAAGTAAGGCACAGAAGAGGGAAGTAGCTTGCTGGAGGTCCCAGAGCTGTGGGGCTGAGGCTGAGTTGGTCCAACATCAGATTAAGTCCAGAGTTCCTTAGGCAGTATCCTCTAGTCTCCTAAATTGGGTTAATCCCACCTGCTCCACCGAATGCATGTGAAAATCAATAAGTTACATAAATGTCTGCCTGTGAGTACTGAAAAAAATGTACCTAACAGCATTAGTGCCAAATCCAAGGCCAAAACCCAGGTAGAGTGATAGATCAGTGCACAGACCCTGAGCGGGGATGCTGGAGGTCCACTCCTGGTCTCCACTTGGACCAGTTACTTATTTCTCTAGAATTCAGCTTTCCTGCCTGTGACATGACTGATAGCAGCTGTACCACCCCCAAGCACAGAGCAAATGCTATTTAAGCTCAAATATCATCTTGTAACAAATGAATGAGTTACAACGCCTGTCATTAGCATAATAGCCCTTGTTAATTGTTCTGTTGTCTGAGGACTCCTCATTAATCCCGCTCCCCTCCCCCTCTGCCTCCTGCAAGACCTTGTCTCATCTCACAGCAGGCTTGTGACTCCAAGCAAAATCAGTCTCAAATTTTTGCTGGAAAGTCTGAAGCCTCACACCTGGGTTCCGGTAGCCATCGGGTGCCCTCTGCTGGCCACTTTCTGCAAGTGCGCCACCCTCTTGCCTCTGACCTTGAGCAAGCTTGTCTCGGTTTGGTCTGTCTTGCCAGGCTCCCCCACCCCATCCCCAAAAATCTCACCAGATTGCACCCAGCTGCAGTCCTCCAGAGCACGGGAGCTCTGCAGTAATTAGAGGCAACATGGGGCACAGGGACTGGAAATCTGCAGACTGGTTTGAGTCTGACATTGAGAATTTTCCTGGTGGGATGATCTGGAAAAAGTGTCCCCCCACTTGTAAAACAGAGATTGTAGTAACACCTGCCTCGAGGAGCTCAGAGGCCAGTTTGTAAGCCACAAGTGCTGTTTTCTGGGTGTTAATTATAAGCTTCTTTATGAAGGTTAATGCACAAGCCCTTGAGAAATGTCCTTAAGGAAAAATCAGGATTTTAGGGACCCGTTGTGAATGAGAATTCTCTATACAGTCTTTTATTCGTTCAGCAGCCATGATGGCATTAAAATATATATCAGACCATGTCACACTCCTGCTCGAGGATTTCTACCATCTTCCCATCATGCTCAGAATACAATCCAACCTCTTCTCCAAACCTAGAAGGTTCTTCACAGTCAGCAGCCTCCCTCTCAACCTCAACTCCCACCATCCTGCCCGCCCCCCACACTGTGACAACTTCTGCTTAGCTACCTGTTCCATAAACACCCAGATTCATTCCTACCTCCGGGCCTTTGCACATGATATTCTCGCTCTCTGCCAGGAATGCTCTTATTTGACATACTTATTATCACCACTCAGATCTTTGCTAAAATTTCACCTCCTCAAGGCAGCCTTCCTTGACTATCCAATCCAAAACAGCTCTCTACACTCATGTCCTGCTATCCTGCTTTATCCTTTATGACACTTACTACTACCCGCAGGGGTCTTGCCTGGCTCACCAGCTGTTCAAATAATATGCCTGGCACCCATGAGACACTCAGTAGGTATCTGTTGAATGAATACATGAATTTTCCCTACCCGGGCTTAAAGATGAAGAAGGTACAAGAGATAGAGCAGAATATGACATTATCCTAGGTTGTCCCCCAGAAAGAAGGTTGGGAATGAGAGGATCTCATAGTATTCTGGTATGTGTATATAGGTCCTGGGAAAATGAATCTCTTTCCTCAAAGTAGTCTCTAGAAGTCTTGGAATCCCGGAAAAGTCCCCAAAGAGACCCAGGTCCTGAGATTTCCCCCCAGCCTAGATAGGGAGATAGAAAAATTCCAAACTGAGCTCGGGACCCTTCCACAAGAAAGGGGAAGCACATGCATTTTCACTCCTCTTATGTTTTGGGGTGGGACCCACCTTCGGCTAGGCCAGATGTGAGGATGAGGATGTCTCTGTTTTGGGTGGAGATTGCAGAAGGCATGGCCTTCATCGAGCAGAGGAATTACATTCACCGAGATCTCCGAGCTGCCAATATCCTGGTCTCTGCATCCCTGGTGTGTAAGATCGCTGACTTTGGCCTGGCACGTGTCATCGAGGACAATGAGTACACGGCCCGGGAAGGTAGGGAGCACTGCCAAAGTATCCATGGGGCCCTCTTGGATGGGTTATAGGCACTGAGAGTTGAAACGTGTCTCAGTATTAGCTTGATGTTCTATTCGTAAGCTTGCAGGAGTCCTTCCGGATAGAGTATCCTGACCCATAGACTCTCACACCCAGTGACTCAGATCAACGTTAGCCTGAGCTAGCCAAGTGCATGTTGAAATTAAGGGTGAGAGCAACTTTATGCGTAACAGACAAAAACTAGGAAGAATCCAACTATCCATGAATAGTGGAATGGATATATAAATTGTGGTACATCTATGTAATATAATACTATGCAGCAATGAAAAATTACAAACCAATGCTCCATGCAACAAAATGGTTCATTCTCACAGACATAATATTGAAATGAAAGAAATCAGACCCCCCCCAAATGTAGATGCCACCATTTATATAAAATTCAGAAACAGGCAAACTTGTGTATGAATAGCAACACGATTCGTGACAGCCAAAAAGTAGAAGCAACAAGAGCACGTTATTCAGCCACAATAAAGAAGGGACGGACTGATGGATGCTGACCGTGGATAAACTTCCAGAACATCGTGTTAAGTGCCAAAGATTGCATATTGTATGATTCCATTTATACGAGTCCTTGAGGACTCTCCTCTTCAGGAGCTGTAATTTCCTGGGGTATGAGCTGAATCAATGAGGTGGCCCAGAGTGTCAGTTCCCCTGGCACACCCCAGAGCCCTCTGCCCACTCCTCTCCCCTCTAGACATCTGTCCTTAGGATTGATAGCCCTTGCTACCGTGGAGGCCTGACAGAGGGACAGATGTCAGCAGCCATGCCTCTGTCCTGCTCCCTACCCTAGCATACACCCGGCCCCGACTGATCCCAGACTCTCCCTGACTCTGCTCTGTCCAACCCCACAGGGGCCAAGTTCCCCATCAAGTGGACAGCTCCTGAAGCCATCAACTTTGGCTCTTTCACCATCAAGTCAGACGTCTGGTCCTTTGGTATTCTGCTGATGGAGATCGTCACCTATGGCCGGATCCCTTACCCAGGTAGCGAAGGGGGCATAGCTTGTGGCTGCTTCCATGGCCCAGTCTGGGTGTCTTCTCTTGTTAGTGTGTCCATTCAGACAGTTCTTGGTCCTTGCCCCCAACCTCCCCTCACCTGCCCCATCTCAGTCAAAGGTACCACCATCCATCCAGTTTCTTAAGCTGAAAATCTAGAGGCTTCCTTCGCCCTCCCTTTTCTCTCACCCTTTCCTACATCCAAGCAGTCCCAAGGTTCTGGCCACTTGTCTCCAAAATACATGCTCATGTCTAACTCCTCTGCCTCCACCTACATCCAGGCCAACATCATCTCCCACCTTGATGGCACGGTGGCCTCCTACACAGTCTCCCTGCATTTGTCCCTCTCCCCCACAAACCATTCTCCACTGAGGCCAGAGGGATCTTTCTAGAATTGTGAAACAGATCTTGTCCCTTTTCCACCTCTAACTCTTTAATGGTCTTTCATTGTAGTTGGGACAAAATCTCAAACTTCTAATTATAGCCTGCATGTCCCACATGATCCAGCCCCTGCCTACTTCTCCAGCTTCGTCTCAGTCTGTACCCCACCATCCTGTCATCTAAAATATCATACATGCCCCTCACTTCTCATTCATAATATTCCATATGGTCTCATTGAGAGTATTCATTGCAATTGATAACAGTATATTTGTTTAATATTTTCCCTACCAGATACTGAGCTCCATGAAGCCAGAAATCATGTCTGTACTCCTCACTAGTGTATGTGCCGACTTGTGTGCTTGGTACATGGTGGGTGATTAATAACCACTTGCTGAGTGAATTAATTTATCCTCATGCCTATGGGCAGCACCCTATGCCGAGTAGACTGTGTAGTTACAAAGATATACCTAACATGCAGATTGCCTGAGACTCTATAAATAATGTTACTCTCTGTTCCTTTCTGGTTGGGATGTCTCCTGGGTTATCTGTAGCCAGAACACTGGGGATAAGGTAAAAGGCAGATACAGAGAGTCCCTGACTTTGTATATAAACCATTCTGAATTTGAATCTCACGCCAACAACAATTACACTTTGAGAAATTCGCTTCACTTCTCCTACCTTGGTGTCTTCACCTTTAAAAAATACAGGTAATGATATCTACCTTGCAGAAGTGGTTGTGAAGGTCAGAAATAAAGAGGTGTAGACAGTTGGTTCATTCATTGGTATTGATCAAATCCCTCCTGTGTGTTAGGCACTGAGGATACGGTGAGACCAGCATGTTCTAGCGTGGAGGGACACAAATACATCAGATACACACTCCCAGCTGGAGAGGACTGCTGAGCAGAAAATGAAGCAGGACAAGTGAGAGGGAGTGACATGGGCTGCCTGTGGTGTTCCCCAGCTCCTGTCAGAGTGGGTCCTATCGGAGTTGAAAGACAGCTCAGTGATGAACTAGGGAAAAGAGTCCAGTTAGAAGACACCGCTAGCTCTTGGGCCCTGAGGTGTGTTTGAAGAAAGACAGAGAAGCCTGGTAGCTGGAGACAAGGAATGAGAGTAGATGGTGAACGATGAGGTTGGCAGGGGCCAGATCAGGGAGGGCCCGTGGCCATGGTAAAGAGTATGGACTGTGGACGTTAGTCTAAGTGTATGGTAGCCATTGGAGGGCCTGGGGCAGGGAAGTGGCATCATCTGATCTCCTTCTTTAAGTGATGTTTTGGTTCAGCATGGAGAATAGATTGGGGGTTGAGGAGAACGTAGCAGTCACAGCAGTGGGATGGGGCAAGTGGTGGAGACAGAGGTAAGTTGATGGGTTGATGCTATGTTTCAAAAGAAGGAAAACACGTGACTTGCTGATGAGGAAGGAGAGAGAGAGAGAAGAATCACGGTTGATCCTCTTGGTTTTAATTGAGCAGCTGGGTAGGTGATGGGCTGGGTCTAGAAATTCAAGAGTTCTGGTTTAGTCCTGTTAAAATCGAGGTGACGTGTAACATCCAAGGAAAGATGTTGGAGGAAGCACTCAGATATATGAGTTTGGGGCTCTAGACTCACAATATAAGATTGGGCAACACAGGCGTGTAGAAGATTTTTTGTCAGGTTATCTCGGATAAACCTCAATTGAACAAGGAAATGGCCCCACTCACAGAGTGATACTGAGACAGGCCACCTGTTTTGTCTTGAGGATACACCAGTAAGAGCCAGGCAATGGGTTATGGAAGCTATATCCAAGAGGACACATTGGGCTATAAGGAACAAAATAACCAAGAGTGGCGGAAACTATAGGCAAGTTATCAGTCTCCATGAGGAGGAGTCTGGCGTTGGTGACTGGCTAGTTCATGTGCTCAACAGCACTCAGGACTGTGGTTAGCTTCTCGGTGATTGTCTTCCCTGTGCGGTCCTCCAAGGATCACGTTGTTCCTTAGTGTCCTCGAAAGAGGAAGTATGTGTCTTCCAAGGGAGAAACACCTTTCCTGGTAGTCTCCCGGGGAACAATGCTCCTCAGCTCCCATTGGCCAAAACTGGGTGCCATGCCCCTACCCTAGCAGTAGGGGAGGCGGGCTTTCACAGTAGGAGGGGCTCAGCTCCCAAGGGAGGTGGGAAGTGATGGCTGCGGGGGAGGTCACGGTGTCTGTCACCCCGGGTTTCCCTGTCCCAATCCCTCCCTTTTTTTAATTCCATGGCTCCTCCTCAGGGATGACAAACCCAGAGGTGATCCGGGCGCTGGAGCGCGGGTACCGCATGCCTCGACCAGAGCACTGCCCTGAGGAGCTCTACAGCATCATGACACGCTGCTGGAAGAATCGCCCTGAGGAGCGGCCCACCTTCGAATATATCCAGAGCGTGCTGGACGACTTCTATACGGCCACCGAGAGCCAGTACCAACAGCAGCCATGATGGGTGGACACGGGCTGGGCCAGGTACCCAGCTGATGCCTAAGGGGTGGCTCTAGCGCCGCCTGCCTGGTCCTGCTCACCCTTCCCCACAGACACCGGCCCACCCCACCTCGGTCCAGCCACAGTTCCCCATCTGTCAAGTGGTTTGAACTGGACAGTCTCTTTTTGACTCCAGCAGTCTACAGTCTGCTGTCCTCAGGAGACCCCAAGTTGATATGTCTATTGCCTGGGACAGCTGGATTCCAGTTACAGCTGTGGTTGTGATGGGAAACTTGAAAAATAATGGAATAAATATTTAAATAAAAGACACAAAGGCTAAAGGCTTTACTGACAGATCAGCTTGTCTTGTCCTGCCAGTTCGTGACTATCATCTATTTGCCTTTTTGCTGGATGACACATCAGGAAAGAGGAAGGACCCTTCCAAAGACCAGGAGTATGAAGAGAAGTGGGATCCGAGGCTCCTGAGGTTTCTAACTGCCCACGCCCAACCCCCGCCAATTTGTCACTGGCTGTGTTAGCTTCCTAGGGCTTCTGTAACAAATGACCACAAACTTGGTGGCTTAAAAACACAAATTCATTATCTTACAGTTCCAGAGGTCAGATGTCTGAAATGGATTTAGCAAGGCTGTGTGCCTTTTGGAGCCTCTAGAGGAGGATTCATTTCCTTGCCTTTCTGAGCTTCTGGAGGCTGACATGTCCCCGGACTCTTGCTTCTCTTATACTCATCACTTAAAACCGCTTGTCATGACAGCTCCTTCTCTGACTCTGTCTCCTGCCTCCCTCTTCCTCTTGTAGGGACACCTGTTGGTACATTGGGCCCACCTGGATAATCCAGACTAACTTTTCCATTTCAAGATCCTTATTCACATCTGCAAAGCCCCATATTCACAGGTTCCAAGGATTAGGACAGTGACATCTTGGGTGTGGGGGAAGGGCTTTATTCTGCCTACCACACCGGCACTGGGATGCTGGATGAGTTTTTGTCTCCAAAGAGCTGAGCCTGACAAGATGATAAGAATGACTTTTCGGGGGCGCCTGGGTGGCTCAATGGGTTAAAGCCTCTGCCTTCGGCTCGGGTCATGATCCCAGGGTCCTGGGATCGAGTCCAGCCAGCATTGGGCTCTCTGCTCAGCAGGGAGCCTGCTTCCCCACCCCCTCTGCCTGCCTCTCTGCCTACTTGTGATCTCTCTCTGTGTGTCAAATTAATAAATAAAATCTTTTTAAAAAAATCTTAAAAAAATAAAAATTAAAAAAGAAAAAGAATGAATTTTCAAATTGGGGCCCTGACTTTCCTGAGGACCCACACTGATACACAAGCTGGTTAGTCTGGGTCTCCCCAAGGGCTGCTGGGCTGTCCACAGGCTGGGCATTGCCCATGGCCAAGCAGCCATCATGGTTGTTAAGATGGTATCCACCATTGTAGGAATACCAGGCCTGGAGATGTGGTTGCTGAGAGGTATTTGGTAGCCTGCATAAGAAGCTCTCAGTGGAGGGGAGGGAGATGTGGGAAGGATGCAGACTTCTGGCAGTGAGGAAGGCAGTGAGCCCTTCCTGCATGTTGTTTCAATCAAAAGCATTATCTTTCATTGTAAGGGGAATGATGGGAAGAGGTGGACAGTGAGATGGGGGAACCAATGACATCTTTCTATATTATTGCATCTCCTGAAGGATTTACATCACAGCACCTGCCAGGGTCCCCTGGAACCCTATATTGAACTGGTTCTGCACCCCTGAGTAGCACAAAGGAACTGGGAATAAGCAGTGGAAAATGAAGCAAGCAGTGTTTCAGCTTACCTAGTTGATAACTGAATTTCTCTCCTGCTTTCTCATTTAGGATATATCTTTGGGTATCTGAGAGCAGAGCTCAGGCTCCTTTGGTAGGAATTTGCACTCACGATTTGTGGTATTGATCTTCAGTAATCCATAGGAGGGAAACTGTTGCTACATAGACAAGACCAGGGGTCAATTCCCATCGTCCTGCTCTTTTGGTTTACACTGCCTATACTATAATTTATCCCTCTGGTCACAGCAAAGACGCAGTAAAACATGAGGACCAGTACAACACCAAGGCACAGTCCATGGAAGAAAATATTGCTAAATTAGACTCCATGAAAATTAAAACTCTGCTCTGAGAAAGATACTGTTAAAGAAAATGAGGACATCTGGGTGCCTCAGTCATTAAGCATCTGCCTTAGGCTCAAGTCATTGTCCCAGGGTCCTGGGATTGAGCCCTGCTTTGGGCTCCCTGCTCAGCAGGGAGTCTGCTTGTCCCTCTCCCACTTCCCCTGCTTGTGTCCCCCCCCGTCAAATAAATAAATAAAATATTTTTAAAAAAATAATAAAGGAAACTGGGGGCTGGATGAGAGGATATATGGGAATTTTGTGCTTTCTACTCATTTTTCTGTAAACCTAAAACTGCTCTAAAAAATAAAGTCTGTTCAATAAAAAAGCAAACAAAAATATGGAGATAAATTTAGTGCCACCAATTCTTTGGGAAAGCTGCATGCACTCCTCCTCCAGAAGTCGTCAGAGGAAGGCATAGATAAGGTGCCCCATTCTAAGATATCAATGACTTGCTGTAATGTAGTATCAAGCTGTAGCTTTGAGTTTAAACACAGGGAAAGTACTTGTTTCATTTCCCTCTTGTAAGTTGAAATAAAACTGCCTCCTTATTCCCTGGCCTGGGCTCTCAGTTTTGTCATGTGTCTGTCCTTATCACCATATATTCTGAATAATACTATATCAATTTGCATTCCATTTGCATCTCTTCCCTTTTGGAAGTTGGCAATGACTGCCAGTTGTCACCATAACCATGTTCCCCCTTCTTCCAGAGAAACAGCATTTTTATCAGGGGGCACATGACTGCCCAGAACAAAGGCTGCACTTCCCACTCCCTCTTGCAGCTAAGTGTGGCCAGGTGATTAAGTTCTGATCAATGTGCTATAGCACCTTTCAGTATTCTTTGTTAAAAGACAACTGATGTGCACTCTTTGCCCCCTATTTTGCATCTCTTCCTCTATCTTGTTGCCTAGAATGTGTATGTGAAGGCTGGAGCTCTGGCTACCATTTTGGACCCTGAGGACCATGAATTAACTCAAAGGGTGGCAAAGCTGGCTGGGGCTTAGATCTCTTAAAAGATTTTAAGCACAGCCACCATAGCAACTAGAAGGGTCCTCCAGACTTTCGCCTCAGAGGGTGTGGCATGCGCCATCAGTATCCCTTGAAGTGGGCTAGACTTTTAGCTGCCATTATCTGCATCACAGTATGCCTGAGTGCTCCTTTCCTAAAGCTGCAGAAAACCTCAGCTGCCAGTGTTCCCAGAAGGCCAAAAGTGCTGAGGAATTCAAACGCTCTGGGATAAATCCTCAACTAATGACTTTTGGGAGTTGGTGTATGAATACCCCTGCTCCCTTGCTCCCCTGGTGCGGTAACTGTGAGGTGTGTGTTTTGGGTTGTTTCCCAGAGTTTCCCCATAGGATTATGCTTCAGTTACTTGCAGAGGTAAGTTGCTTGACAACATACCTTCTCCAAGTATAGCTCTGACATGACTGTGGGTTGATAGTTTCATTTATATTCATGAATAAAATAAAAATGAAATAATGAAGATGTGCATGGGAACTTCACTCATTGGTCAATGACATGAGCAACTTCTTTGTAACTCAGGTAAGAGCTTCCAATATACCCTCACGTATTTGTGCTGATCACAATGTAACAGATACAGATACAGCACACTTAAGTCTTAATCTGTGCAATTGTCTTTTTCTTTAGCATGTGAAGTCTAGACCAGGGATTGGCAAACTAGGGCAGACCATGTTTTATTGGAACACAGTGACGCCCGTTATTTGTTGTCTGTAGTGGCTTTTGTACTGCAAGGAAGGGTTGAGAATTATGACACAATCACATAGTCTACAAAGCCTAACATATTGACTCTCTGGCCCTTTACAGAAAATGTTTGCTAGCAAAACAAAATTTCAAGACTTCATTTGTAGCATTTGCTGATTTAAGCGGGGGGTAAAAATATTTCCACCATTGCCAATTTCAAGCTACTGACCAGAATTCTGTTATTCCTTTCATGGGCCTTAAGCACTTTTGCCTTTGTAGAACCCCTCCTCCATAAAATGTTTTATTTTATATTTATAAATATAAATATGAATATTTTATTTAAATACCTATATATGTGATATATAGAAATATTTCTTTAAATATTAAATATATAGTTGACAACTGCATTGATAGAAAGATGAATATACCAATAGTACCTATGAAAACTTTCCCTTTGACCCCAAAATTCATGTTTTTCTTCTGATTTTAAAAGAAATTAATTTCTTTTCACGGCCTCTAAAAGTGGAGTGGGCCTTGTGTACGGCACCTAAGGTATTAATGGATAAGTTGGCTCTGCGACCAATTCAATGCTATTGAACTCAGAACTGGGGGAAGATGTACGGTAGCACACCATTTCATAGTATTTCCATCATACCGATAAAATAGGTATGAATAACCTCAACAGCATACATAGTAGTAAAATATAGTAAAATGATGAGGAAATGGAGCTTTGCATGTTTCATGCTTTTGGTTTGAATGTCATTTATTTAATTTAAAACTTACATAACTTAATTTTCAATAATCCCTATGGCCAATAGTTGGTTCACAAAATTCCTAAAAATTTAACTATTGGCTCTTGCAAGCTGGATAAGTCAGCTCCTGCCGCCATTCCCTTCTGGTCTCCCTTTATCTCCCAAATAAACTACTCTGACTTGAATCCTTGTCTCAGAGTTGGCTGTTGGGGGAAACCAAGGTAAAGCAGAGGAAAGTAAGCTTCTGACTTGTTAAGTCATTGTTATTTTGATGTGTGTGGAGGCGGGGATGGGGGGTCTTCCTTACGGCTGGCTCTTTCCCAGCTGATAGAGTGAGGCTTGAGATCATTCATAATGCAAACGTTCAAAAAAATTTTTTTGAGGACATACTTAATAGGGACACAGGTGGTAACAATATAAATCCAGTTCAGGTCTTCATGGGAGATAAAGAATAACAAATGACCAGACTATATCTATATCTATATGTGGCCAGGGAATACCTCTCTAAGGAGGTGATAGTTGAGCTAAGACCCAAACATGGGAAGGAGCTAACCACACAAAATGCTGAGAGAAGAGTATTCCAGAAAGAAGGAATTGCAAGTGCAAAGGTCTTGAGGTGCAGATGAGCAGGGCCAGTTCCAGGCATATCTGTGTGGCTGGGGCCCAAGGAGTGAGGATAAGACTAGTAGGAGACAAGTCTGATCTTGCAGGACCTCGCAGGCCATGGTGAGGACTTGAGATTTTATGTTATCACAGTGGCTGTTAAATGGAGAATCAAGATTAGAGGGGACAGGAGCAGCAAGCAGGAGGAAGCCAGGTAGAAGGCTGCCACCTCAGGGACACAGGGTAGGGGTGTGAAGCAAGGATAGCACAGTGGATTGCTACAAAATAACCCTCAACAAATCATGCCCCGCCAACCCGAATTCATGCCCTTGTGTGGTCCCCTCCCACTCTGACTCTGGACAGAACTTGTGACTTGTTTCGACCAACAGAGTGGGGCAGAACTGATGCTGTGGTAGTTCTGAAGCTTAGGCCTTAGGAGGCCTTGCAGCTTTCACTCACCACCATGGACCTGAGACCATAATGTGAAGGAGCTGTAGTTACCCTCCTTGGGGATGAGCGCCCCCATGGAGAGAGAGGCCTTGCTGACAGCCAGAACCAAACACCCAGACATGAGAGGCCACTATACACCCTACAGCCCCAGCTGAGCCATCTGCCGAAATTGCAGGAGAGATCCCAGGTAAGACTATCAGAAGGTTGCCCAGAATGCCAACCCACACAGTCAAGAGAAATAATAAATCGACCAGCCAGATTCAAAGGGAAGAGAACTAAAGTCTCCTGCTGATGGGAGAAACAGCATGCTCATGTAAAGACAGGAGAACTTCTTGGCAGCCATCTTCGTGAACAATCCACTAAAATGGCACTTACAGGTGAGGATCAGACTTCAATTGCCCCCTGCCAAGAGGTACGATTAGATAAGAGTCTTATGGATAGTTTTAGCATAATGCTAAGGGCTGCAGCACACAGCAAATGCTCAGTAAGTGTTGATTATTTTAAATCACTATTATTTTTTTTAACAACTTTTTCAAACAGTCACAGATAGCACTGGTACTGTATCCACTTTACAGTGATACATGGAATAAATGAACTTTCTGGTTTCTACCAATTTTAATATGGTGACTCTTTGAGTCCCCTTTCCAAATACTGGAAATTGTCAAGGCTTGGGAAGACTGAGTGACTTACCCCGGTCACACTCTTAGCCAACCAGACCATGGTGAGATCCACATTCCAGGATGTCTTCCTCTACTAAATACATAGTTTTTCATTTGTTCCTTTAATAATTAGTGTATTGGGGCACCTGGGTGGCTCAGTCGGTTAAGCAGCTGCCTTCAGCTCAGGTCATGATTCCAGGGTGCTGGGATCGAGCCCCACAGAACATCTCCTATTCTGGGGAGAGCCTGCTTCTCCCTCTCCCTGCCACTCTGCTTACTTGTACTCTCTCTCTGTCAAATAAATAAATAAAATCTTAAAAAAAAAAAAGTAGTGTATTGTATTGGGCTCTTGCCATCTATCCAAAGAAGTATACATATGTGTATAATGACAATTATTTATTGAGTACATACTATGTAACACTATGTCATTGAATCCATCATAAACTTATTATAATCCCCTACCCATTTCGCCGGTGAGAATAAGACAGAGTAAGGTTAAATAAAAGACAGGATCCTACCCTTACAGGGATTACAATCTATTAGAGATGATATAAAGTTCAGGCAAATAATTATATATTTAGTTACAAATTATTCCCGGAGTTGGACTGCTATTGGAGCCCTGATACCAATCCCACTCATCAAATCAAGGTCTCAGGTAACCCTGGCAACGGGTCTTTTTGCCAATAGTAAAGATGGCGCCCAGAGAACAGGCGCACTTACGCAAACACCCTCAATACCCACTATACGGGGGAGGGGGCGGGGGAGGAGGAAGAGGCGGAGTTTCTGCCAGGAGTTAATATGGCTCTCATAGTTACACCATCCGCTCGTCACCTAATCAGCGACCTCACTGCCCAGACCAGTCCGCCGATCAGGAGCGAAGTCTTCTCGCCCCTCCACTGACCACGACTACGGGAGAGTTTGAAGCCAGACAGCACCCAGCGGAGTTAAACTTCGTAACCAGGGAAACACCACTTCCGCTGACGTCATTACGGCGACACGTGGATCCAAGATGGCGGCGGCGATGGTGAGTGAAGGAGACTCTGGGAGCCAGTGCTGGAGCGGGGCCCTCCGGGGGATCCCAGGACCTTCCAGCGCCCCATGCCTGGCCCGAGCCACCTCCGGGACCCCTAGCTCAGGCTTGAGGGACGTCCCTGACGGGGCTTGTCTCTCCCAAGCTTCCCCCCCCCGACCCTGGCCCGCACTCAGGCATGTCAAGGCCCGGAGTTTTGGGGGAGGCACTGTGTCTGAGGAAAGGTCTCGGTTTCTGTCTCCGCCGGTTCCTATTACTGCTTCGGTCTCCGCCTCCTGTCACCCCCTTTTTCTAATTCTCACTTCCCAGCTCCGACCCCTCCGAAGAGCCCCCCTATTATTCCCACCCTCGCTTCTCCTCCTTAGGTCCAGACTTTGCTCTTTGCCTTCCGCTTTTCCATCCTGACCAGTCCGCGGATGCGACCCCTCCTCTGACCAGCCTCCCAGCCCAAGCCCCGTCTCAGATCCTTTCCAGAGCCCTGTTCTCATGTCCACCTTCAACAACTGTTCCCACAGTGCACAGACCTTGACTGCCGCTACCCTGGAGCATGCCCTTACACCCCTCTCCTCCATTTTCTATCTCCAGACCCTTCCTAACCATTTATGCGGTCTTCTCTAAATCTGCCTCTCTCCTGGGGAGCTTTTATCCCATTGGTTCTCAAACTTCACTATGCATAAGACTCTCGGGGTGTGTGTGTGTGGGGGGGCATGTTAAAAATGCAGTTTCCTGAGCCCCACTACCAAAGTTCTAATTTGGTAGGTCTAGGTGATAATAGTGATAAGCACTCCAGTGATTATGATGCAGGTGATCTGTGAACTATGTTTTGAAAATCACCTTGTCTGGCTGCCTCTCCCTTGGGTGGCCCTGCAGGGCTACACAGCTCTTTAGGAAAAAGGTTCATTAGAGTGGAGCTTGTTAGGATGAAGGCTCTGTGTGGATAAGGGTGCAGGTGAAAGAGCTGTGTCTGGAAAGTGGGTCAGAACTTACTGGCTACTATGCAGAACCCTGGAAGCAGACCTGTGAAGGAGTGGCCTTTCTTGCAGAAGCTCAGCTCACATTCTGCTTGTCAAGAGACCAGAACCAGAATTGAAGTCACTTTGTCCAGAGTGATTTTCTAGATCTTCCTGTATGTTGCTTCCTCAGCAGATAATTTCATCCCAGGAATGAATGCAAAGGAAAACACAGGAAAAAAGGAGGCGACAACTGACTTTAGCAAAGGCACATTCTTATTTAAATTCTTTGGCGTTGGCTTTCTTCAAAGAAGGGTAGGTTCTTGGCCGACAGTGAGTTTCCCTTCTGTCAACCAACAGATAACACCCTTTTTGTTTAATGAGGGGTTCTTCATTTAGAACCTGAGGTCGGGTGAAAGATTTCACAGGCTTGCCTGATTTCTGTGGTCTCAGACTTCAGTTTAAACCGTGAGTGAGATGTTGAAACCAAAATTTTTCTGGTCCACATTCAGAACAAGAATGGTACAAGAATGAAGCAGGAAAAGTCACACCCCGCCTTGCCATAGGGAAAAAGTTCAATAAAGTGGCATTTATAGCATTGCACTGGGTAATTCCTGCCTGGTTCCAAGGTTTTTAAGAGGTAATAAGTTAGCAAGACATATTTCTGGCACGTTGATTTAATCAAGAAATATACAAGTGCCTGCTCTGTGCCAAGACTAGGAGTGTAATTGTAAAGTAGAGGGTTAAGACACCCAGCGTTGTAGAGCTTTTCTAGTCTGTGGAGACAGGTGGTGAACAAGTAAACAAGTAGATGAACAAGAAAACGTCAGATAGCGGTGAATGCTATGAAGACAGCAAGGCGAAATTCAGGCGATTGGGGGCAATGGTGACAGAACTACTTTGGATTAAATGGTCAGAGAAGTCTTTTCAGAGGTTGAATTGAGACCTGACTTACAAGAAGGAACCAGCAAGGCAAAGAGTGTTCCTGGCAAAGGAATTCGCATGTGTAAAGGACCAGTGTGGGAAAGAGCTTGGTGTATTTGAGGAACACAGAAGGCTGGAGGGGCTGAAGCCCAGTGAGGGATGGGATTGATACAGGATGAAACTGGAGAGAGGCAGGAGCAGCTGTGTTTCTAAAAGCACGCCTTTAATTGCAGTGGCTCATCATCTACAGTTCGCGGTCTCTGGGCTGCCTTTTGAAATAGACTGTTCCATTAGGATGCTTCCCCTTCCCACACCTCCAGAACATTACATTAGGGGAGTCAACTTGCCTTCAGCCTGCGGGAGACCATGACAAGGAGTTGGGATTTTATTATAAGCTCAGTGGAAAGCACAGTGATTCAGTTTATGTTGTGAAACGGGAGTATTGCCCTGTGCTTTCGCGGTGGGTATAGTAACGGATTTTAAGAAACTGAGGATGTAATATATACATTACAGTAGTGAATTTATTACAGAGGGATTTGTGTAACAGGCAAAGTGGGATCACAGATAGACTTGAGTTTGACCTGTGTCAAGCACTTTATTACACGGAAGTCAGAACCGTCCCCACACCCTCATATACATTAACTCTTTCACAAGCGGTGGGAGGTGGGGTGAATTTGCTTTGGGTATATGAGTTTCTGTGGCAATTCATACAGCCAAAGAGGAACTATGCTAGTGGATTCAGTGACCGTGGGAACAAGCTGGGTTTTTGGATTGTCCTTTATGTTTTAAAAGTTAGGGGGCACCTGGGTAGCTCAGTTGGTGAAGCGGCTACCTTTGGCTCAGGTCATGATCCACTGAGAGGGAAGCCTACTGGTCACCCTCTGGCTGCCACTTCCCTTGGCTTGTGCTCTCTGTCTCTCCAATAAATAAAATCTTTAAAAAAAGATTTAAAAAAGAAGAAGAAAGTTAGGGTCATGGCTACAAGTTTCTAGAGATAGTTTATGGGCTTTTCCCTCCCTCGCTTTTCTTAGTCAATGGCTCTTCTTCCTCGGGGCTTGGGCTGCCACCTGTCAGGTTTGTTAGCAAAGTGGGTGTTTCCTAAACCTGCAGGGCGGGACTTCTCCCAATGCAGTGGGGGATTTAGCTGGTGTCAGCAGAAGTTCTCTGGTTTTCCTGCTTTCCTCCTACTGTGGTAGGTAGGAAGTAACTTTATAAAGTTATAGGACACTGAGTTGATACACCTGGATCTTAGGTGGGAGACAGGCTCATATCTCATTCTTTATGGAAATACTGAGCAGATGGCATATGTTCTGGGCAATATTTTGGTGGAACATGGGACGCGTCCTCTGAGTACAATTTGTAGGCATTGCAGGAGTCTGAAAACCTCCATTTGGAGACTAAAACTGTGTGCTTCTTTCACCTCTATTATTGTCCATACTGTCCGGGTTTTATCTTTTTCCTTTCTTTGTTGGATGTAATTCATATACCCCAAATTTACCCTTTTGAAGTAGACAGTATAGTGGTTTTTCATATAGTCACAAAGTTGTGCAACCTTCACCACCATTTATTTGTAGAACATTTCACCACCCAAAAAAAAATCCTTTAGCAGTCACTTCCCACTCCTCACTCTCCTCAGTCCCTGGCAACCACTGATCTCCTTTCTGTCTATATAAGATTTGCCTATTCTGGACATTTCATATAACTGGAATCATAGAATATATGGTGTTTTGTATCTGGCCTTTTTAATTTCTCTTTTTAAGACAGCATAATGTTCTCAAAGTTCATGTTGTAGCATGAGTCAGTACTTCATTCCTTTTTATGGCTGAATAATGTTCCATTGTGCGGATACCCCACATTTTGTTTAGCCTTTCATCTGTTGGTGGACATTGGGACTTTTTTTTCTCCTACTTTTTGGCAGTTGTGAATGTTACTGTGAACATTTATGTGCACGTATGTGTTTCTATGGGAACACATACTTTCAGTTCTCTTGGGCGTATACTTAGGAGTAGAATTGCCAGGTCAGTTGACAGTTTTGAAGTTATTTGGGTTTGATCCAGTCCAAGGGCAGGGAATGCACTGAATGACCACAAGGCTCATTTGAGCAGGTAGAGGCAGGGCTAGGCAACCCCCACAGCCCCAGTCAGAAGCCTAGGAACTTTTTTTCTTGGCAAAGTCTGGATGGTAGAGGACTGGAACAGGAGGCAGAAGGCCTGCACTCTGCCACCGGTCCCATGTGTGGGAAGTTGCCATCTTGTCTGGGCCTCACGTGTGGATTGGGATCAGCCCATGGAGGATGGAGTCCTGGAGTGGGAGTCAGCAGTTGTCGGCCTTATTCCAAGCACTGACACTGATCACGGTGTGGTATGGGGCAAATCACTTTGGCTTTTTTGGTCTGTAGCCACATATTAGACTTGGTGGTTTCGAAATTTCGGGTTGAAAATTCTGTAGTTTAGAACACCTGAATTTAAGTTTGTTTTCCATGATCATAGTTTCTGTAGTCTTTCCAGGGTGCTGTCTATTGGTTGTGCTGTCTCTTTGATCTCTCCAGTTGCCCTACCTGGCATGAATTCAACAGGAGCCACTGTGTCCTTGGAGCTAAGGTGCCAACACCAGGCCCTGGTTCAGATGTGTTTCTCCGAGCAGTCCCTTTAAAGGAGGGCCTTCATCCTCTCAGGAAGTACAGAGGAGGCTGAGACAACATTAAGTTGCCTCTTGGTTTCTCTTTTACAACTTGGACAAAAGTTCCCCTTTGATCTTGGCATTAAAAAAACAAGTCGCAGAATGTTGGAGAAGGTCGAGTTTTGATCTCAGGGCACTGGCAGGAATGTGGGAAGGACCCAGGATGAGCAGGGCCATCTGGCCACAGACACAGATAGCCACCTACTGCCGCCCAATTTGCTTTGATCCCTGAACCATTTGCTGACACTAGGGTTTCCCAGATAGGGAACTATTGGGGGACATCCAGGACTTCTCAGTTCCATCTCAGTGCTCTTCATTTTTTCCTTCTCTGCCTTCCTAACATGATTTCTCACCTATGCCTGAGCATTAAACTGACAGACCTCCCTGTGTCTGAAGTCCCCAGGTTTTGTATTCAGAGGATATGCTGAGTGCTACTAGCAGTTCTTAAAAAACAAAATCAAAGCACGAGTTGGAACTGAGTTCTTAAGCCAATTTAGAAGTGAGCGTGGGTGCCCTGACAAGTCACTTACCATCTCTGGGCCTCAGTTGCTACTCATAGTACATTAGATGCTGTAAGTTCGGCAGTCCATGGGCCACATCTTCACGATTTGGGGTAGGTTGCTTTGCTTTGCTTTTGACTGGCACCGGACCTAAAAGGTTTTGAGTTGGTTGCCAGCATTTAATTGGGAGATTTCACATTTAAAAGCTTCTGGGTTTTCATTTTCTCTTGAGATTTTGGGCCCGGATTCCCTGTCAGGGGCATTCCCCACACAGGACCCAGCTCATCGCTTCCTCCTCAGGGCCCTCCTGTATCACTCTGGAGCGGTCTCACCATTTAGGTCACTTGCAAGGAAGGTCCTGGTAAGTGTTTGAATTTGCAACCCCTGTATAAGATAGTCTCTTTATGAAGTGTTTCCTATCCTGACGTGCTGATTCGAAAGCTAGTAAAGGTGTGTGGTAATCTCCTACGTGACCTGACTTCAAGGGGAAAATTTCTGCTCACAGGATGCATTTCAGTTGATAAACCATATGCCCATCAAATATTCCATGTGATGCTTACGAAAGCCCATTTTGCAGGTGAAGAAACTGAGGCTTGATCTAAGGACCTGAGCTAGCATCCGATACTGTGATTGCCACAGTTAACCATTTAAAAAAATCTTTGTGAGTGTGTGATAAAAATATATATATAACAAAAGGTAGCACTGTAATTTTTGAAGTGTACAGTCTGGTGGCTTTAATTGCATTCACAGTGTTGTCCAACCCTCACCACCATCCATCTTCAGAACTTACTATCCCGTACTGAATCAGTTTCCTTACTTTTGAAATGATGGGTGACACTGTCCTCAAAGGACTAGTGTGATTATTAAAATACGAGATGAGAGCGCCTGGCACAAAGAGAGCTCTGTAATTTTTCTGTTCCGAGGTTTGAAGTCTTCCAGAGGCAAACCGTGTAAGCCGGTTGCTTCAACTAACTGAGCGTTCTTTTGCAAATGCCCAAAGGGGAGAGGGAAGGTCAGTGCAGTTCTTGTGTTTTATTTCTGCCCTTTGTGGCCTCAGGGTTTAGGTCCGGTTGTCTGTTGCTTGGTGACTGTAGTTATAACTTTCACTTGGACTTCCCAGCAGCTGCCTGCCGGTTTTCCCTACTCCCAAAGAACAGCTTGGAGTCTTTCTATGTATCTCTGCTCAACGGCAACTGTGTATCTCTGGGCTCTGAAATAAAGGCTACATTTTCAGAGTCTCCTGTGCCTAATTTGGTTCCCCTCCCCCTTTTTCTTTTTTTTTCCTCTGTGAGTTCTTTAGCTCCATGGGGGCTGCTTGTAAGTGGTCCTGAGCTGTCATTAGTCTTCTTGCATGTGTGGTTGAATCTAGGGGAGCTCTAACAGATTGGGTAATTGATTTCAGTTAACTGTTGGCAAACTGCGCCCCACAGCCTTTTTCTTTCTTTTTTCTTTTTTTCTTAATCTGGGGACCAGTTACTGCATGGTCTTAAAATGGTGACTGTGCCTTTGAGAAAGAAATAGAAGAATCTAGCTTACTATTTAGGACGGTGCTGCTTTTGCAGCAGGAAATGTGTGGATAGGAACCAGGAATCAGAAAGGCTGGTCCAGACAGGCCAGACTCAATTGCTAAGTGATGCTATTTATGGGAAAGAAGACTGCAAGGCAGGAGGCTCCAGAAGAGAAAAGAAGGTTAACTTCTGCCCACAGAGAAATGTGAGCAAATGAACTAATTTTTAGTTCACAGGAGGAAGCTTTTTTTTTTTTTTTTTAAGAAGTTCATTGTTCACACCTTTTAAACTGGATGGAACAAATTTTAGGAGGTGAAGCATACTTTTTAGTCCTAGCAGTTCATTGCTAGGCTGTTGGGAGAGGGTTTTTTTTGCATGCCCAGCCTCCTAAGAATAAAAGAGATAGGGAGGGCAAGACCTTGATTCTTGGGTCTCTTGAGCTTTGTAACTTTCCAGGTCACCCATATCTTTGCCATTGATGGGGTATTAGATTATAGCATGAAGGGCTTCTAGATTGCTATTACCTTGCTTCTTGACCTGCAGCCTTTGCTGTCTCGTGACTTGGAAACCAAATGAAGCAAAATAATGTTGAATGGGCTGGTTCGCATTTTAGGACTCCCACTCCTTTCTTGGCTCTGAACAGGCATTTGCTAAATACTTAATTGGCTTTTCAGACTGAACTTCGCATGAATGTTCTTATGATGATCAGTTGAAAATTAAAGGAAGATACAAAGGAATTTCCCAAGAAGCAGGTATTTTGCTACTCCACAGCTTCCTTACAGAAATGAACTATGGGTCAAACATCTTCTATCAGGCTGTCTGGGCTGCAGAGATAATAAAGTGAAGGAGTCACAGGAAGTTTGAGCTGGTTATTTTTTTTTTTTTTCATGTTTACAAAGGTGTCATTTAACACCATAAAATGATTGATTTTAAGTGTATAGTTCATTAATTTGTCATTCAAATGACTGATTTTTTTTAAGATTTTATTTATTTATTTGACAGACAGAGATCCCAAGTAGGCAGAGAGGCAGGCAGAGAGAGAGGAGGAAGAAGGCCCCCCGTGGAGCAGAGAGCCTGATGTCGGGCTGGATCCCAGGACACTGGGATCATGACCTGAGCTGAAGGCAGAGGCTTTAACCCACTGAGCCACCCAGGCGCCCCCAAATGACTGATTTTAAGTGTCTTGCTATCTCTCTCTATCAAATAAAATCTTTTAAAAAATTATTCCTAAATATCTTATTCTTTTTGAAGGTATTATAAATGGAGCTATTTTCTTAATTTAATTCAGTTAAAATAGTTCAATGAATATACTTCATTCAATTTTAGTAAATGTATAGACTTGTACAATCATCATCTCAATGACAAAAAGTTTAGAGCATTTCTGTCACCCCAATAGGTTCCCTTACAGCCAAGGGGTTGATACTTGGAGTCAGTCCCTGCTCCCACACCAGCCAACCACTGATCTTCTGTCTCTAGATTTGCCTTTCTTGGGCATTTCACATAAGTAGAATCATACACCATATAGACTTTTGCATCTGGCTTCGTTAACTTGGCATACATTTTATGGGGTTCATCAATGCTGTAAGAGGAATTGGTAGTTCTCTTCTTTTTACTGCTAAATACTATTACATTGCATGACCATACTGCATTTTGTTTCTCCCTTCGCCAGTTGATAGGTATTTGTATTGTTTCCAGCTTTGGACTTTTTGATCAAAGCAATTAGGAATATTCATGTACAAGTTTTTTTTTTTTTTAAATGGCATTCTTATTTTTTTAAATTTTATTTATTTTTTTTTATTTGTCAGAGAGAGAGAGAGAGCGAGCACAGGCAGACAGAGTGGCAGGCAGAGGCAGAGGGAGAAGCAGGCTCCCTGCCGAGCAAGGAGCCCGATGTGGGACTCGATCCCAGGACGCTGGGATCATGACCTGAGCCGAAGGCAGCCGCTTAACCAACTGAGCCACCCAGGCGTCCCTCATGTACAAGTTTTTGTATGGGCAACTATTTCCTCTTCTCTTGGGTAAATGCCTAGGATTGGAATTGCTAGGTAGTATGGTAAGTTTATGTTTAACTTTTTTTTTTTTTTTAAGATTTTATTTATTTATTTAACAGACAGAGATCCCAAGTAGGCAGAGAGGCAGGCGGCGGGGCGGGGGTGGAGAGCAGGCTTCCTGCAGAGCAGAGAGCCTCATGTGGGGCTTGATCCCAGGACCCTGGGATCATGACCTGAGCCAAAGGCAGAGGCTTTAACCCACCTAGTCACCCAGGCGCCCCTATGTTTAACTTTTTAAAGGTACTGCTAAACTTACCCATGGCTGTACCATTTTATATTCCCATCAGTATGTGAGGGTTCCAGTTTCTCCATCTTTGTCCACACTTGTTACTATCTGTGTCTTTGAGGTTAGCCATTCTCATGGATGTGTGCCAGGCCTCACTGTGGTTTTGGTTTACATTTCCCTAATGACGAATGATACTGAACACTGGCTCATGTGCTTATTACCCCAGTTGTATATCTTCTTTGGTGAAATGTGTATGTAGATCTTTTGCCTGTTTTTTAAATTGGGTTGTTTGTTTTACAATTAAGTTGTATAATTTTTTTTTTTTTTTTTAGGTCTTATTTGTTTATCTGAGAGAGAGAGAGAGAGCACAAGTAGGATAAGCAGCAGAGGGAAAGGGAGAAGCACACTTCCCACTGAGCAGGGAGCCCAACGCAGGGCTCGATCCCAGGAACCTGGGATCATGACCTGAGTCAAAGGCAGACACTTAATTGACTGAGCCTCCTAGGTGCCCCTGTAAGAATTTTTTATGTATTCTGGATACAAGTCCTCTGCCAGATATATGATTTACAAAGATTTTTCTTCTAGTCTGTGGCCTTTCATTTTCTTTTTTTTTACTTAAAAAAATTGAAGTATAACTGACATACAATATATTAGTTTCAGTTATATAACATGGTGATAAGATATTTTATATTTCTTACAAAATGCGTACCATTGTAAGTATAGTTACCCTCTGTCATCATATAAAGATATTATAATATTACAGTATTTTTATTGTATTTCTTACGCCATCCTTTACATTCTCATGACTTTACTTATTTAATTTTTTAAGATTTTATTTATTTATTATAGAGAGAGGGAGAGCACAAGTAGGGGGAATGGCAGGCAGAGGGAGAGGGAGAAACAGGCTCCCCACTGAGGAGAGCACCTGAAGTGGGGCTTGATCCCAGGACCCTGGAGTCATGACCTGAGCTGAAGGCAGACACTTAACCAACTGAGCCACCCAGGCGCTCCTAGACTTTTGTTATAGCCGGAAGTTTGTACCTCTTAATCCCCTTCACCTATTTTGCTCATTCCCCCATCCCACCTCCTCTGGCAACCATTGGTTTGTTCTCTGTATTTGAGTCTGTTTCTGTTCTGTTTATTCATTTGTTTTGTTGTTTAGATTCTATGTATAAGTGCAATCATATGATATTTGTCATTGTTTGACTTATTTCACTTAGCATAATACCCTCTAAGTCCGTGTCTTTCATTTTCTTAATGATGTTTTGAAGTGTAAAAGCTTTAAATTTTGATGAAATCCATTTTATCAGTTTTTTAAATATAGATTGTGCTATTGGTGTTATATCTAAGACATCTTTGCCTAACTCAAGGTCACAAAGATTTTCTCGTAACTGTTCTAGAACTTTCATAGTTTTTGCTTGTCTATTTAGGTCTAAGATACATTTTGAGTTAATTTTTGTGTATGGTGCGAGGTTCCTTTTGCATGCTGCTACCCAAATGTCCAAGAACCATTTGTTGAAAAGGTTGCCTGTTCCCTGTTGTATTGCCTTGGCAACTTGTTGAAAACCGATTTACTATAGACATACAGATTTATTTCTGGACTTTTAATCCTGTCCCATTGATCTTTATGCATATCCTTACCACACTGTCTTGGTTACTATAGCTTTATAATAAGCTTAGAAATACAATAAGCTTAGAATTTGTTATTTTTAAAAGTTGTTTTGGATGTTCTGGGCCCTTTGTGTTTCCAAATAATTTTAGGGTTGACCTGTCAGTTCTATAAAAAAGCCTGCTGAGCTTTTGATAGGGATTGCCTTGAATCAGTTTGGGAGGAATTGCCATCCTATCCATATTGAATCTTCCAGTCCATGAAAATGGAAGGTTTCTCCAGTTACTTAGAATGTTTTGTAATTTTCAGTATACAAGTCTTTTTAAAAAATTTATTCCTAGGGACGCCTGGGTGGCTCAGTCATTAAACGTCTGCCTTCGGCTCAGGTCATGATCCCAGCATCCTGGGATCCAGCCCCACACCGGGCTCCCTGCTTGGCTGGAAGCCTGCTTGTCCCTTTCCTGCTTCCCCTGCTTGTATTCGCTCTCTCAATGTCTCTCTCTCCCTCTGTCAACTAAATAAATAAAATCTTTTTAAAAAATTTATTCCTAAATATCTTATTCTTTTTGAAGGTATTACAAATGGAGCTATTTTCTTTTTTAATTTTTTTTTAAGATTTTATTTATTTATTTGACAGAGAAATAGAGAGCACAAGTAAGCAGAGTGACAGGCAGAGGGAGAGAGAGAAGCAGGATCTCTGCGGAGCAAGGGAGCCTGATGCAGGGCTTGATCCCAGAACCCTGAAATCATGACCTGAGCCAAAGGCAGTAGCTTAACCAACTGAGTCACCCAGGCACCCCAGAGTTATTTTCTTAATTTAACTTAGGGGTTGTTTGTTGCTAGTATGTGGAAATACAATTAATTTTTATATGTTGATCTTGTAGTTTCTGACCTTACTCACTTTATTAGTTCTAGTAGTTGTTCTGGGGGTTCCTTAGGATTTTCTAAATACAAGATATGTGATCTACAAATAAAAGCTCCTTTACTTTTTTTCAGTATGGGTGCCTTTAATTAATGAATTATTTGCTTCAGTGCACATTATTTGCATTTATATAGCACAATGTTGAATAGAAATGGCAAGAGTGGACATCTTTGCCTTGTTAGTCATCTTAGGGGGAAGCATTTAGTCTTTCACCATTATTTTTTTTTTCAAGATTTTATTTATTTGACAGACAGAGATCACAAGTAGGCAGAGAGGCAGGCAGAGAGAGGAGGAAGCGGGCTCCCTGCTGAGCAGAGAGCCTGATGTGGGGCTCGATCTCAGGACCCCAAGATCATGACCTGAGCCGAAGGCAGAGGCTTTAACCCACTGAGCCACCCAGGCACCCCAGTCTTTCACCATTAAATATGATGTTGGCTGTGGGTTTTTTATAGCTGCTCTTTATCTGATTGAGGAAGTTCCTTTCTATTCTTAACTTGTCCAGAGGTTTTATCATGAATATGTTTTGGATTTTGTCAAGTGCTTTTTCTTTGTGAAGATTGTGTGGTTTTGTTCTTTATATGGTGTATTACCTTGATTTTCAGATATTGAGCCAACCTTGCATTTCTGGGGTAAACCCCACTTGGTCATGATGTATTAACCTTTTTATATATTGCTGGATGTGATTTGCTGATATTTTGTTAGGGATTTTTTCTGTCTGTGTTCATGAGGACTATTTGTAAGTTTCTTCTTGTGATGTCTTTGTCTTGGCTTAGGTATAGATCTAAAAAAAATTTTTTTTTAGATAAATGAGATTATATTATACACACTGCTGTGCATCTTATTTATTGTATTCTTTATAACTTATGTTGGCAATATTTTGAAAATAGTTCTACCTTCCATGTAGGATAGAGGGCTAAATTGCCCTCCCGAAGCTCTGCCAGTTTACCTATATCTTGTATATTCAGATTTTTTAAGGCCTTGTAACTCCAATAAGCAAAAAAATCAGATGCCATTATTTTGATTTTGATTTTCATTTTTTTTTTTTAAGTTTTATTTATTTGACAGACAGAGATCACAAGTAGGCAGAGAGGCAGGCAGA
>ML102349.1:0-27565 GCA_003697995.1 Taxidea taxus jeffersonii | reverse complement strand
ATTTATTTGACAGACAGAGATCACAAGTAGGCAGAGAGGCAGGCAGAGAGAGAGGAAGGGAAGTAGGCTCCCCGCCGAGCAGAGTGCCCGATGCGGGACTCGATCCCAGGACCCTGGGATCACGACCCGAGCCGAAAGCAGAGGCTTTAACCCACTGAGCCACCCAGGCGCCCCCCCATTCATATTCTTTTGGCTTATTTTCCTTAATTGGTTTATAAGAGCTCTTGGTATATACCAAAGGAATAGTCCTTTGTCAGGTGTGTGGTAAATATTTTTATCCAAATTGTGTTTTTCTTTGTCTGTGGTGTATATATTTTTAAAATTTCCTTCCTTCTTCCTATGTATCCTTTTTCTTTATAGTTTCTGGAGTTTGTTTCATTCTTAGGAAATTTTCCATGTCAAGATTATTTTTTATTATTATTACTAATATATAATGTATTATTTGTTTCAGGGGTACAGGTCTGTGATTCATCAGTCTTATACAACACACAGCGCTCACCACAACACATCCGCTCCCTAGTGTCTATCACCCAGCCACCCTATCCCCTCACTTCCCTCCCCTCCAGCAACCCTCAGTTTGTTTCTTGAGATTAACAAGACGAAACCAGAGAGGGAGACAAACCTCAAGATCATTTAAAAGTTTATCTGGGTTGGGGTGCCTGGGTGGCTCAGTCAATTGAACATCTCACTCTTTTTGTGGCTTAGATCCAGATCTCAGGGTTGTGAGATCGAGCCCTGCGTCAGGCTCTGCACTGGGTGTGGGGTCTGCTTGAGATTTTCTCTCTCTTCCTCTCTCTCCCCACTCTTCTCTAAAAAATAAATAAAATGTATTATTTAAAAGTATATCTGTATTTACCTCTAACACTTCTGTTTCAGTTTGTATGTTTAAGTCTTTTCTGTCTTCTCCAGTAGCAGTTTGGATAGCTCTGTATTTTAACATTTAGTAGAACATAATCATCATTCAATGTTAAATGCCATCATTATCAGGATCCTTGGTACATGCTTATCATCTTTTGATGCAGCTCACCTGCCTGAAAAGAGCATGCCTGTTCCTCTGCCTTCTGACCTTGGGCAAGTTATTTAATCTCAGGGTTTTGGGTTAATTAGCAGTCATCCATGAAATGGTGACAGCAGTCCCAGGCATTTGAGGCTGTAGGAAATGGTGCAAGTAAGCATTTGTAACTTGGCACAAAGTAGGAACTCATAAATGGAAAGGACTGTGTGCCACAGGACCTTCTTCTTACTTGGCCAGTGCTCCATGACTCTTTGGCTTCTTGTTGCTTTTTTGTGTTGTTTCCCACCAGGGTGAGTATTACCCTCATTGCTTTGTCTTTTTGTTTGTTTTGGTTTTTGTGTATGTACTCATACTATTGGTTTGAGACTTTGGAACAGAAGCCTGTTGGTATCTTTAAGGATTTGCTTTTAGCCTCTCTGCAACCTGAGCTGTCAGGGAGCAAGGCCTTCAGCTGCCAGGGCAGCATCTCTCTGCTAAGATTGAAGGATTCTGTTTCACAAGAAGGTAGAACTGAAGTAAGTTCTTAGATTGAATTGGCTTGATGACTACAGGAGATTGTAATCCTCTGCCCTGGCTTCAAATCACATATTCAATAAGGCAAAAAGGTCTGGTGTCTGGCTTTCTGGAAGGGAGAATTTTTTGATTAGCAAGAAATAATGATGTCAGGGACGCCTGGGTGGCTCAGTTGGTTAAGCAGCTGCCTTCGGCTCAGGTCATGATTCCAGCGTCCTGGGATCGAGTCCCACATCGGGCTCCTTGCTTGGCTGGGAAGCCTGCTTCTCCCTCTGCCTCTGCCTGCCACTTTGTCTGCCTGTGCTCTCTCTCTCTCTCTCTAACAAATAAATAAATAAAATCTTAAAAAAAAAAAATGATGTCAACTGTGGGCTTCTCATATATGGCCTTTGTTGTGTTGAGGTAAGTTCCTTTTATACCTTTTATGTTGAGAATTTAAATCATGAATGGATGTTGAACTCTGTCATATTCTTTTATTGTGTCTATAGAGATGATCATGTGTTTTTTTTCTTTCGTTTTATCACTGTGGTATATATATCACATTGATTGATTTGCTTATGTTGAACCATCCTTGCATCCCAGGGATAAATCCCATATGATTTTGGTGTATCCTTCTTTTAATGTGCTGTTAAATTCAGCTTGCTAGAATTTTACTGAGAATTTTTGCATTTGTGTTGATCAAGGATACAGGCCTCTAGTTTTCTCGTGGTATCTTTGTCTGGTTTGGTATCAGGGTGATACTCACCTCATAAAATGAGTTCAGAAGTATTCCTTCTCTTATTTTTGGAAGAGTTTAAGAAGAATTAATATTCTTTATTGAGGGGCGCCTGGGTGGCTCAGTTGGTTAAAGCCTCTGCTTTCGGTTCAGGTCATGATCCCAGGGTCCTGGAATCGAGCCCCGCATCGGGCTTTCTTCTCCGAGGAGAGCCTGCTTCCTCCTCTCTCTGCCTGCCTACTTGTAATCTCAGTCTGTCAAATAAATAAATAAAATCTTTTAAAAAAAAATTCTTTATTGAACATTTGGGAGAATCCACCAGTGAAGAGAGGTCTTAGATTACTGATTCAATCCCCCTTTTTTATTGGTCTCTTTTCTGTTTCTTCTTGATTCCATTTTGGGAGGTTATATGTGTTTCTAGGAATTTACCCATTTCTTCTAAGTTACCCAATTTGTTGCTGTATAATTGTTTAGAATCCTTTTTATTTCTGAGGTACCTGTTACAATGTCTCCTCTTTCATTTCTGATTTGAGCCTTTCCTCTTTTTTTCTCTCATTGGTGCTACTAAATTTCTTTTTGTTGTGTCTCATTTGTTGATTTTTATCTTTAAAAAAAAAACCAGTTCACTTCATTGTAGGTTTTTTTTATTTTTAAAATTCTTCTTTTTATTTATTTTTGCCTAGTATTTATTATTTCCTTTCTTCTACAAACTTTGGCCTTTGTTTGTTATTTTTCAGGAACCTTGAGGTATGAAGTTATATTTTGGGAGATTTTTTTAAAATTATTTATTTATTTATTTATTTTAAAGATTTTATTTATTTATTTGAGAGAGAGAGACAGAGTGAGACAGCATGAGAGGGGAGGTCAGAGGGAGAAGCAGACTCCCCATGGAGCTGGGAGCCTGATGTGGGAGTCAGTCCCAGGACTCCAGGATCGTGACCTGAGCCGAAGGCAGTTGCTTAACCAACTGAGCCACCCAGGCGCCCCATTTTTTTTTAATTTTTATTTATTTATTTGACAGACAGAGATCACGAGTAGGCAGAGAGGCAGGCAGAGAAGGAGAGAGGAGGAAGCAGGCTCCCCACTGAGCAGAGAGCCCGATGTGGGGCTCGATCCCAGGACCATGAGATCATGACCTGAGTTGAAGGCAGCGGCTTCAACCCACTGAGCTACCCAGGCGCCCCCTGGGATTTTTTTTTTAATGTAGTTGTTTACTCCTAGTACTGCTTTTGTTGCATTCTGTAAATTTTGGTATGTTATATTTTTATTTTCTTTTGTCGGAGGTACTTTTAAATTTTCATTTGATTTTCTCTTTGACCCAATGGTTGGTCAAGAGTGTGTTGTTTAATTTTCACGTACTTGCCTATTTCCCATTTTTTGTTTTTGATTTCTAGTTTTATTCCAGTGTAATCAGAAAAGATACATGGAATGATTTTGGTCTTTTTAAATTTGTTAAGACTTTTGTGAACCTTCCATGTGATCTGTCCTGGAGAATGTTCTGTGAGCACTTGAGAAGAGTGGGTATTCTTCTGCTATCAGGTGGAAGGTTCCATATGTTTGTTAAGTCCATTGGTCTGTAGTTTTTTTGAGTCAGCTGTTCATTGATTTTTCTGTCTTGATGCTCTAACCATTATTTTAAGGGGGATATTGAAGTCCCCTACTGTTACTGTTTTGCTGTCAATTTCTCCCTTCAGATATGTCAATATTGGCTTTATATATTTAGGTGCTCTGATGTTGGGTATGTATATATTTATAACTCTGATCTTCCTATTGAATTGATCCTTTTGTCATTATATAATGACCTTATCTGCTTCTAGACACAGGTTTGGGGTTTTTTTGTTTTTTGTTTTTTTTTTAAGATTTTATTTATTTGTCAGAGAGAGAGAGCGTGTGTGCACAAGCAGAGGGGGCAGCAGGCAGAGGAAGAAGGAATCTGATTCAGGACTTGATCCCAGGACCCTGGACAGACACCCAAATGGACTGAACCACCCAGATGTCCCCTAGACACAATTTTTAACTGAAAGTCTATTTTGTCTGATACAAGTTTAGCTACCCCTGCTTTCCACTCATATGGAATATCTTTTTCTATCCCTTTGTCTTCAGCCCATGTGTGTCTTTAGATCTGAATTGAGTTTCTTGTAGACAGCATATCACTGGAGCTATTTTTTTTATCCATTCACCCACTGTATGTGTTTAGATTAGGAATTTAATCCACTTATTTCTCAGGTTATTCTAATATGCATCAGGTTGAGAACTACTATCCTAGATGTACAGATAAGGTATTAGGGATAATAGATATTCTCAAGGAGCCTCAAACTGGGTCCTCGGAGGTGGAAAGTTGGGAGGTATCAAGAACTCCTTAAATCTGAGGATTAAAAAAAGATCATTCTCAGAGGGATACAGCAAAGATTAAGAACCAAAGTATTCAGGGGCGCCTGGCTGGCTTAGTCAGTGTAATATCTGACTCTTGATCTCAGGGTCATGAATTCCAGCCCCACATTAGGTGTAGAGCTTAGTAAACAAACAAGACATAGCAATCACTCTTATGTGAGTATCTGGTTTTATATATTTTTAAAAATATAAACATTTATATTTTTATAAATATAAATTTATATGTATGTAGGTTTATTTTTTATATTTACGTAAAAAGGGGGGGCTTTTGATAGAGTACAAATTGCTCTCCCAGAAGTATTCTGATTATCCCTCTAGCCATATGAGACTATAAAAACCATGACATTTTAATATCTAAATCAGACAGTGTCATGGTGATACAGTCATTAATTCTAAACTGAACTTCTGAGTTGCTTTTTGCCAACTTCCATTATTCAAAGATTATAGCATATTAAGGAGATAACCTTTGCCATTTTTCATCTGTTGATTCTTCCTCTAAAATCAGTTGATCTCTGGTTTGTTGATCACATCTTTGTGTGAGGTTTATCTGTTTTCTGCATCATTTTTCAAAAATTCAGAGTTGCCTTGTTGTTGTGTTTTCGTTTTTTAAAAAACAAACGTTGCATGGCCATTAATGACAGTACTGCAGGATGTGTTTTCTTTGTATTTTAGTTAACTGGAATTTATGTATAAAGAGGACAGGGCTTATTTCTCTCACTGCAAGCACTCATATTCATATTTCTGAAGACTGACCAGGGAGAATCTTCTGGCCAGAATCTTCTGACAACAGGTCAGCACGCTTTCCATCACAAAAAGAAAGAATAAATTCTGTTTATTGTTGTTGTATTCAGGGCAAACCCATACTACTACTAAGCCCTTCCCTTTGTGAATATGTAAGATGCCTCTGGAGGGATTTTAAGGGAACTGGTGATAGCAGTTGTCTATGGGGAGCCCAAGTGGGAGGAAGATTTCTTTTTCACGGTATATACCCATTTGTACTGTGTTTGAATTATTCACTGTGTATGTGCTACTTTTCCAGAACGTTTTTAAGCTAGTTATGTTTTTAAAAGCCTTGCCTGCTCGTAGTTATGTAAGATGTTAACATTAGAGGAAACTGAGTGAAGAGTATATGGGAATTCTCACAATATCTTTGTAGCTCTTCTGTAAATCTAAATTAATTTTAAAATTAAAAGTTTTGTGGGGGAGGTGCCTGGGTGGCTCAGTCAGTTAAGCGACTGCCTTAGGCCCGTGATCCCAGGGTCCTGGGATCAAGGCTTCTCCTTCGGCCTCTCCCCTCCTTGTGCTTGTTCTCTATCTCAAAAATAAATAAAGTCTTAAAAAAAAAAAAAAAGACTTTGACCAAGCTATGTATCTACGAAAAGTGCGCCAAACTCAGAACCTTACACTATTAAAGCCAACTTGTGCTTCTGGTAAAAATGCAGATGAGTCTCCATTTTTGGCAAACCCCTTGAGTGATTCTGATTCCATATAATACTGAGTTCCAGAAAGAATCGTTGGAGTGAGTGAGAGAGAGAGAGAGAGAGAGAGTGTGTGTGTGTGTGTGTGTGTGTGTGTGGCGGTAAGTTGAAGGATGGAGGGGCTGTGAAGGCGAGGTGGTTGGAAGGCTGTGGCCAGTGTCCGGTGGAAAAGAAACAAGCAACAAGAAACAGCAAATGCTGTAGCATTCCAGGGGATGGAGAGAGAGTGGAGATGCAGGAGCACTAGTAAGTCTGGGATCTGGGTATCTGGATAAGAGTTCCTTGCTCACACCAGGCAGGGAGAGAGAATCAGGAAGCTCTTCTGGTTCCTTGAGGGGGCGAAGCATGTTGCTAATAAAGGAAAAGAGAGGTTTTGATGGAGTGCGTTTCTTGAAGCCAGTAATTGGTCTGGTCTTGCCTTTAATTCCCAGGTGACTATCCTGCATGTAAGTCATTTACTGAGTGCCTGCTGGGTGTCAGGCCCCGGGGACACACAGTCCCTGCTCCCACAGAGATCACACTTGAGTGGAGAGCGACAGACTGCACAAGTAAACAAATGCATGTTGTACATGATAAGATGGTGTACATGCACATTGTGCATGTATGTAGAGAAGTCCATGAAAAGAAATAAAGTACAAGAGGGGAGAATGGGGAATGGGAGCCCCGAGGACGTTATTTTAGGTTGGATTGGCAGTGAAGCCTTCCCTGAGGACCTGACATTTGAGAGAGACCTGAATGAAATAAGGAATGAGGTTAGCCACACAGGGATCTATGAGAAGGGCATTCTGGCAGAGGGAACAGTAAAGGTGATGGCCCTGAGGGGCAAAGAAGGGCTTGCTGACAAGAGACAAGAAGGCCAGTGTAGCTCCTAAGTGAGGAGGAGAGTGGCAGATGATGAGGTCAGTACAATCTGGAGAAGGCTTGTAGGAAAATATATTGGTCACATAGGAGCTTCCTGACATCTTGTTATATAGAGAAAAGGGAATTGGGGGGAACATTATGGAGCTTTGTTTCCTGCTAGCTATACTGGAGAGTGAGCCAGTGTGTAAAGGTGAAAAGAACATTGATCTGGAAGTGGGGAGCTGTGGCTACTGTATTACAGTCTTCCCTTTTGTCCCCATGTTAATTACTTCACTCATTTTGTGACTCGTTTCTGGAAGTGCTGAATCAGTGCCTTGCAGGACTCTTGGGGGCATTTGGAAGACAGCACTTACAGAGCAGGGATGAGACTGGGTCAGTTAAAGCAGATGTGAAGGTCCTATGACTTGATCTGCCCCAGAAAGATGTTTCCTTTCCATTCCAACTACGACCTTTCTTCTTCCAAGCAGGACTGGTTGCCGTGGTCCCTGCTGCTTTTCTCTCTCACGTGCGATACACGTGCCTTCTACGTCCCTGGGGTTGCTCCAATCAACTTCCACCAGAACGACCCAGTAGAAATCAAGGTAGGTGCCGCGCCAGACTGTTGGAACCTCTATGCTGGGCATCCTGGCTGGAGGACCCTGGTGAGATGGTCCTGTCCTTACCATGCTTGCAGAGAACAAAAGCCAGGGCCAGCCACCATGGCAAAACGTGGGTTTGCTGCCTGGTTCGTGGCTGGATGGGGAGTGCCCACAGGAGACCACAGTTCAGAAGCTCTGCCTCTTCATCTCTCTCTTCCCCTGTGCTACTTTGCCTGATTGAGTGTGTTCTCGCTCTGTGTCCCTCTCTCTTCAGCTCTGGCTCTGGTTCTGGTTCTTTCCATGTCTGTGTTTTCCACTCTCACCCTCGTGTGTGTCTCTCTTTCTAGGTGTGTGTGTCTCTGTGTCTCTCAGCCTGCCTCCCTGTTTCCTTGGCTCCATCCTCCTCTCTGTTCCCAGCTTCTCTCCACATGACTCAGATTGTCTGCGCATACACAGCCTATTAGGGCCTCTGTGTTTTCGCTTGCAGTTTCTGCACCAGCTGGGCTCTCTAGTTCGGGTTTTCCCAACTGCGTCCTCCCTCGCTAAGTGGTGATATATGAGATGATTGTAAGAGATGAGATGACAAATTCATTTTATTTTAATACCTATTTTCTTTTAATGTGTATTAAGAAAAATAGCTGCTACTTCAGCTCGTGATTTTATGGCTGCTGTTGGTTTTCCTTTTTTTTTTTAATATTTTATTTATTTATTTGATAGACAGAGATCACACAAGTAGGCAGAGAGGAGAGGGGAGGAGCAGGCTCCCTGCCGAGCAGAGAGCCCAATGTGGGACTCGATCCCAGGACGCTGGGATCATGACCTGAGCTGAAGGCAGCGGCTTAACCCACTGAGCCACCCAGGCGTCCCGGTTTTCCATTTTTAATGGTGATACAGTATTAGCTCCTTCAATAAATGTATTTCCCTAAAAATGAGTTGGAGCCAAATACATAGTAGAATCAGTGGTAAGTAGATGAGGCACATTGGTGCATGAACAAGTCTAGAGGGAAACCGTCCAACCAGGCGCCTTTGCTTCTCAAGCTAGATGCCCACTGTGGGTCAATCAACGGGCAAAGGTGGGGAAGGAGTTGCTTAAAAAATGGTTGATCAGGGGCAGTGGGCAGGCTGGCACCTCGATTAATGGCTCTTTAACAGTGTGTTGGTGGCCTTCTCAGAGCCCCAAGCAGGGATGGGGTTGGTGGTGGATTTTCTTGGATCTGGTTTCCCAAGCTGCAAACGCCCAAGTGGAGATCCGGTGCAGTTTGGTTGGGTAGGCTCTGAGGGTCGGCACTTGGGAGGGCAGGAGGGAAGCAGGACTGAGCAGAGGGAGACACGGAGCCATGGTACAACAGATGCTGTGGAAAGCTCTGGAACTGGAATGGCCGGCCCTTTGGAGTTGTTCCAAATTGAAGCAAGAGGACTGGTTCTCTGGATCCCTCCATGAACCAGTCACTGGATATAGACTATCACAAGGGAAGGGGCGTAAACTTATACAAGGGCTTGTGGCCAAAGGGACTGTCCTCTGTCATCACCCAAGTATAACCACTTTTAATACTTCGGTATTTTTCTGTGTTTTTTTTCCCCTGTGCAGTGTTTGTAGGATAGGACACTTCGCATCCTCTCACCTCTGTAAATCCCCAACTACTTGACTACCACACTGTTTTCTCCCTTGGCAAAGTAATGTGTAGTTGAAATTTTTAAGTAGTCCTTCAGACCCTTAGGAATTGTATAAAAACGGCTAACAGAACTTACAAGGTTATGAAAATAAATTCTGTTCCTAAAATAAACATACATTTCTTGCCTCATTACTGTGTTGAACCATGTCTTTACTGGTCTGTGCAAAAAAGCAAAGCAGTAAGATTGTGTGAACATCAAGAGTTTATCTTCCCCTGAGCATCACAGTGTTCAAAAGGAGAAGCAGAAGACGGTCACAAAGGACCAGCCACAGGATGTGCCATCACATACATACCCCTGTGTTGCCGCCACATTTTAGTTATTAGTGAAATTACGAAATTGCTACATGTCATGCTTATTTGGGGCATCACATACAAGCAACTTGTGATTATCCAGGGGGAATTAACCAGTGAAGAGGAAAAATATATAAATAAAACATTTGCTTAAAAAAAAAGAAAACTGCTAGGAATCCAGCTCCAGAAGAGCTGGGATCTTCTCTGTCCCAATCATTGCTGTGTTCTCAGCTCCTAGTATGCAGCCTGGCAGGGTGGATAAGTATGTCTGAGGGGTGGCCATTAAAAAGCATGTGCACTTAGGGGTGCCTGGATGGCTCTGATGGTTGACTATCCAACTCTTGATTTCGGCTGAGATCATGCTCTCGGGGTCATGGGATCAAGCCCTGTGTCAGTCTCTGCACTCAGCGTGGAGTCTGCCTCAGATTATCTCTCCCTCTACCTCTGCCCCTCCCCCTGCTCATTCTAAATAAATACATACATACATAAATACATAAAATCTTTTTTTAAAAATTCATTTAGAGCTAAGCAATAATTTTTTTAAAAGATTTTATTTGTTTATTAGAGAGAGAGCATGAGAGGGGAGAAGGTCAGAGAGAGAAGCAGACTACCCGCAGAGCTGGGAGCCTGATGTGGGACTCGATCCCGGAACTCCAGGATCATGACCTGAGCCAAAGGTAGTGGCTCAACCAACTGAGCCACCCAGGCATCCCTAGAGCTAAGCAGTAATTAATGAGTAAATGCAACATTATATGTGTTGCATTATTGTGAGCATATCTCTTCCTCCCAAATCAGACTTGTAACTTTCAGGAAGAATAATTAAAGTAACATTTATTGAGGGTTATTTACATACCAGACATTATGCGTGACTTAACTCAGATGCCCCCCAAGAGCCCTCTGCAGCAGGTACTGTATATTTTATAGACAATGGAAATCAAGGCCCAGGGAAGTAAACCACCTTGTCCAAGGTGATGTAGTGAGGCTTAGTCTTTAACTGCTCCATCTCTGACCTACTGCATTACCCTTCCTCTCAGTGCTTCTGCCAAAAGCCCCCTCCAGAGCAAAGCTTGTGGCACAGGGAAGAGAGGGTGGCACTGACTTCTAGGCCTGCCAGGCTGGAGGCATGAGAGGGTACACTTTGGGTCGAGGGGTGGGAAGGGTGAGGGAACATAAAGTTGGGACTCCGTCTCTTTGTAACGTGGATTCTTTTTTATTATCCAGAACAAGAGAATGTAAGAAACAAAATAATGGGCTGTTACAATAGACACTAACTTCTTGGCCATTTTGGCTCAACCAGTTTATGAAATGCTTAATAGTAGTCCTCAGTCCCTTCATCCAACATCTAAAAACCTCTGAAACCCAGTTTTCTAAGCTCTTATTGACAAGATTTGGCCTGAAGTGTTTGACTTTATTTATCCCACTTAAAATGAATATTTTTGCATTTTTTTGCACAGTCATTAAATATGGGACACTGTCCCAGGCCCAGCTGGGGGGTGTTGTCCATACTGCCTTTTAAAAACCAAAAAAATTCCTAATTCCAAAGTATGAGTTTTAAATAAGGATTGTGGACCTGGAGTCTAAAAAGTATTTACACTTTTTTAGATGGTGCATAGGAATGGTTGGTGGTTTCTAAATAGCAAAGATAATTTTATTCGCATGTGGACCAGAATTTACTTTTTGTAACTTTTTTTTTTTTTAAGATTTTTATTTATTTATTTGACAGACAGAGATCATAAGTAGGCAGAGAGGCAGGCAGAGAGGAAGGGAAGCAGGCTCTCTGCTGAGCAGAGAGCCCGATGCAGGGCTCGATCCCAGGACCCTGGGTTCATAACCTGAGTCGAAGTCAGAGGCTTTAACCCACTGAGCCACCCAGGCATCCCTACTTTTTGTAACATTTTGATTAGTTCTGTTTATCTATGGTTTGGCGTTGCCTATGAGTGTCACCATTTCCAGAGCTATATTCTCTGTGCATGCATCACTTCCTAAACATTCTCCTTCATGGTCTTCTTAAACCTTGTTTTTTAAAGATTTATTTATTTATTTGTTTGACAGAGAAATCACAAGTAGGGAGAGAGGGAGGCAGAGTAAGACGGGGAAGCAAGCTCCCTGCAGAGCAGAGAGCCCGATGCGGGCCTCCATCCCAGGACCCTGAGACCATGACCTGAGCTGAAGGCAGAGGCTTAACCCACTGAGCCACCCAGGCACCCTTAAACCTTGTTTTTAATGATGCGTAATATTCATTGGATGAGCCTATTACGGTTTATTGCCCAGTTTTCCATCGTGAGAGTTTATACTTGTTTTTCCATTTTTCCTCACTTCGGTCACTCAGCAAACATTTAATGAACACTGCTGTGTGCCTGGCTCTGTAGGTCCTTATCCTCACAGAGCCTAACTCTTAAATTCTAGTGGAAGAGACTATGTTTGTTTTTTTTAAAAGCAACAGGTAAACAAGATAATTGTGTTTTATGAGACATGTTACCTAGGAAACTGTGCGTGTTGGAATAGAGCAAATGGGGGGATTCCCTTAGACAAGTTAGTTAGGGAGGACTTCCAGGTGAGGGACCATAAACCGGGACCCAAATGTATGAAGGAGCCAGGCGGGCATGGTGTTAGGCAGGAAGGAGCAGTGGGCACAGAGTCTGAGCCAGGAAAGAGCTGGATGGGTTCGAGAAACTGCAGGCAGGAGAGCACTGTGGTTATGAGTAAGGAGTGAACCTCTTTGTTCCTAAAGTTTACCCTCATTTGGGGTTATTTCCTAGGAAAGATGCCCAGAAGTGAAATTATAGCATCAAAGGATATCAGACTTTCAGAATGTATTGAATTTGGATATGATTTCAAACAAAACTATAATGTAGTCTAAAACTAAATGAAACATGAAATAATTCAGAATTGTAGACCATATAGTATCTAGTGTATTATAGCTGTGATCTGCTGCTGTCAGTTTGCTAGTAATATTACCAAGTGTACCAACGATATGTGGGTACCGGGGAGGATTATTGAAACAGCCGTCTGGGTTTCCGGGTTGATGAACAACAGCCTCTCTTCTCCCACTAGGCTGTGAAGCTCACCAGCTCTCGAACCCAGCTACCTTATGAATACTACTCGCTGCCCTTCTGCCAACCCAACAAAATCACCTACAAGGCAGAGAATCTGGGTAAGTTCTCCTCTCACTGTGTCAGCCTGTCCCAAATGGGAAGCCACGTCTTTATGTGGCGATGGTAGCGGTTAACCCTGACATTCCTGTGTGCCGCACACTGTTCTACATCATTTACATACAGAGCAGCTTATTCAAGACTCATAACAGCCCTGGGGAGGCAGATGCTGTGTGTATGCCCATTTTACGGGTTCAGTGACTTGCCTCTGGTTATATTTTTAATTAATAGCCAAGCTGGGCTCAGAGACTACATAGTCGGACTTCAGAGTTTCCGTCCTTGGTTGCTGCTCAGACCGGCCCTCCCTTGATTGCTAGATATTCCCTTCTCTTCCGTGGCTGCTGCAACCTACTCTGCTTTTAATTAAAAGAGTGAGTGGTTACCTCTGGCCCTAAAAGAAGCAGGCATCACTGTAGTTCTTGCTAAGTGACTGTGCAAGACTTGCTTCAAAAAATGGGCGAGGCACCCAGCGCAGTGTCTGGAATGTATGTTCCTTAAATAGTCCTCTTATTCCAATTCAGATAATTCTCCATTTGCTAGAATTGCAGGCTTAAAGCAAAAGACATTTTGAAAGCCTCTCTTCCCGACATGATTCTTAGTACTTACCCATGTCGGTGTTGAGTCTTGGAGATAAAAATGTGGGTAGATGCTGTCCCTGACCTCAAGGAGCTTAGGAGACTTTCCTCTTATAGCTTAGGAAGGAGAAAGGAGAGAACTGGTTCTTGAGCAGGCCTCTGAAAGGTCTGCCTTCACTGTCAGAGCTACCCCTGGCTCAGATGTTTCCAGGGTCCCTAGCTGACAAGTATATATACAATCAGGTATTGGGTGTCCCAGACCAGCTGGAGGAAAGCCTTGTAGTCAGCTTAGCCAAAAGCGGGCAGCACCTCCGGTTCCTTCGTCTTGCCTCCTACTGTTGTCTTGGGACCTGGGCTGACTTCCACTTACTGGGCCGTACCTCCTGCCTGTCACTTACCCTTCTTTTCCCTTTCCACACCATACTGTGCTCTGGCCACCTTGTCTCTGCCTGAGAAACTTGACTTGCTTTGTCCTCTTGGTCAAAGGACCCTCAGAACAGTTCCTCCCATGCCCATGAGCTGGTGTGGACTTGTTGGCAGCCTGTGGCTCAGCAGTTGGGCACCCTTCCGTGTGACACTGGATGACCTTAACCCCTTTGAGCCTCTGCTGCATCTTCCATGAAGCTGGGGAATGTTCTGCCTCACAGCAATGGAAACTTTTATGTACAAAAGTTATTCTGCTATATTACATCTCATTCTGTCTTTGTGGAGTGCCTCCCTTCATGGCCTGTGGGTTCTTAGAGTCGAGAGATCATGCCTTATATTCCTCTCTCTCTCTCTCCCACTTCTGGCCCAGGGTCTGACACAGTAGGATTCAGTCAATGTTAGTGTCCTGCCCGAATGGAGGAGAAAATTCCTTGGTTACATACGTGTTAGATGCCAAGCCTTGTACTCTCTGTTCTCATCATCACCACCATTAATACTTAGAGGGCTCTTGTGAGCTGGTCACTGTTCTAGGCACTTCTGTGCTTTAACTTCGTTAATGCTCACAACAGCTCTATGAAGTAGCTCCTCTTACTATCCCCTTAACATAGGTAAGGGAAATGTAAGAGAAATGAGGCAAAAGTTCCTCGCCCCAGTCACTCACCAGCATGATTGCTCCCGTTTCATAGTAGAGGGAAGGGCAGCTTTGAGAGTTTAAAAGACTTGCTCCCCAGATCACATGGCCAGTAAGGGGAGAAATTGACATATTAACATATTACTTGGGTTTTTTTTTTTTTTTTTTTAATTCTAAAGACAGAATTCTTTCTGTTGTCCAGACTGCCTTCTCCAGAGAGGTTCATTTGGGCCGTGTGAGGGCTGTGCTTGTGCTGATCGCGCTGATGGAGATCTGTGCCGGGGTGTGTGTGGGAGTGTCTGGGGGCAGATGTACTGGGCCGCAGCCTCCAACTCGCTTAGAGGGTCCACGTTCCTAGTTTGATGCTCCTTTCGCCTGGCCGGCGATCTGCTCCAGCTGTAGAAAGTTAAAAGGAATATTTGCATATTAGAGATGAGCTGTTGCAGACTAGCCCGTCTTCTCTCTTGGTGTCAATTTAATTTCTAAATATCAAGATGTGATACCTGCTTACTTGGTCTCCAGCCTTGTTCCTCTCTGTGTATTTTCTTCCTTTCCTCAGTTGAGCTCCTTGTGGACTAAAAAGAAATGAGCAGTAGGGCATTGTGTGGAGGAAGGAGTCCAAGAGCGTAGTGCTACAACAGTCTCCTCGTCTGATCACGGGCAAGTCTCCGTCCCTGTCTGCTTCTAGGGTCGTCTTCTGTGAAATGAAGAAGGTGACCTGAATCATTTCCCCAGCAGACTATGCAGATGATCTTACTGGCGTCCATTTTCTCCACCGGCCAGTCCATCCCTGGGTCCTCCAGGCTCAGCTGCATTACTCGGTTTCTGTGATGGGGGAAGGGGAGCCCCTCCTCTCCCTGCACCTCTCCTGAGTGCCTTGTCCACACTCACCAGGGCAGCTACCATGCACAGGGGTGCGGCTTGCGCCCTGCCACTACTGTTCGTACACCAGCAACTCACAGCTTTCATCCACAGCCCTGACCTGTCCTGGGAGCCCGAAATTTGGGTATCTAATTGCCTGCTTGGCATATCCAAACCGAAGAAAGGCCTTCATCTAAATTTGCTCCTCTTTCTGTTTTCCCAACTAGCACCCCATTGTAGAAACCTCAGTCTCCCACCACTGCTCACTCATCCTTTGTATCCGTCAGCACCCGGCCCCCTTGGTTCCCCTGCTCGGTAGCTTCTGAATCTGCGTGCTTGCTTCCACACTCAGCACCGCCCAGTCCGGCCACCGTCCTCACTTCCGTGCGTGACTGACTGCCATCGCCCCAGCCAGTCCCTTGCATCTTCTGTGTTTTCTTCTCAAAACAGCCAAAGTGATCTTTCTGTCATCTGAATCAGGTCATGTCTTCCTCTGTCCCTCTTAGAAACCTTCAGGGTCTTTTGGATAAAGAGCAGACTTCCAGCATGGCCCACAGGCCCTGAGGTCTGATTCGAGCTCATCTCTTGGGCTCACCTTAAGTCACCTTCCCCCTTCGCTTTCTGCCCCATGACCACACAGGCCTCTCCGGCTCAGTACATGCCTCCCACCCCCAGGAGCTTTTGCACGTACTGTTCCTTCTGTCTAGAATGTTCTTCTTTTGTCTCTTTACGTAGTCAGTGCACCTCTTCCTTTAGAGCTCACTTCAAACATCATTTCCTCAGGGAAACTTTCCTAGACCTGCTCCCCGTGTCTAGAGTGAGTTCCTCTTGTTACATCATGATTTCACCAAGTCTGTCTTCCCACTAGACCATAAGCTCCGTGAGTATGTGTGTTCAGCATCACATCTTCAGGGCCCAGCCCATAAGCAGTACCAGGTAGATGCTGGGGATGAGTGAATGAATGATGAAATGAATGAAAAAATGACCAGATAGGGCTGTATCCAGGCAGGTCCCTGCTGCTAAGCCCGTGTTGGACTCCATGTATGTGCAGGCGCTCGTCCTGCCTGTTGGCGGCGGTCCGTCTTCAGCTTTCCCCAGTTTCACATCATCTCAGTACAACCATTGGAACAGCTCAGAATGGAAGTGCCATTGGCCGTGGGCAGCCCTGAGCTGCTCTGCGCCTGGTGCCTTGTTCCCCCTCTGAGGCAGTAGGCTCGCAGCGAGTGTACACTACCCCACCCCTCCCTGGCCAAACTGGGATCTGAAGACACAGAAAGAGTGGGAAATACTGTCTGCCCTTAAAAGATCTCTCAGTCAGGGGTGGCAGATGCTTAATATGGCAGTGCCCGGTGCAAAGTCACATTAGCAGCATATGAAAAGGGGCAGGAGTGACACTGACAATAAAGATGGTGTTTGTTGCCAGCCTGCTGTGTGCCTCGTACTTGCTTTCTCACTGGAACCCTGTGAGATGACTACTGTTATTATCCCCATTTTACAGATAGGGGAATTGAGGCTCATTGAAGTTATGTAACTTACCAAGACCAAGACAGTAAGTGTCAGAGCCAGGGCTCGGTATCCAGTCCAGTCCTAGTGCTGTACGATGCTGCCTCTACACAGAGGGAAATCAGGGGAGAGAGGAACGAGCTGGACCTGGAGGAGGGAACAGAAGTGGGGCTCAAAGGGTGAGGAGGAGCTTCCCAGGAACATGGGCAAGAAGGGGCACCTGAGGCGCAGAGGTGTATTTGATGTGCCCTGGAGAGTCTGGTGGTGGTATCAGAGTTGGGGCGGGGAGGCCAGGTGGGAGGTGGAGGGGCCAGCTCTCTCCAGGTAGGGTAGAGCACCGAGTGCCAGGCTGGGGAACTACCAAGGGCCCTGCGAGTCAGCAGTGTCTCCTCGGCCCTGGTGACCTCAGCAAGCTCAGGGCTGAAGCTCTGAGATCCATGTGTCTCTCTTATGGCAGGAGAGGTGCTGAGAGGGGACCGGATTGTCAACACCCCTTTCCAGGTGCTAATGAACAGCGAAAAGAAGTGTGAGGTTCTGTGCAGCCAGTCCAGCAAGCCAGTGACCCTGACCGTGGAGCAGAGCCGGCTTGTGGCCGAGCGGATCACGGAAGACTACTATGTCCACCTGTAAGTTGTCCTGCGCTCCCTGCCGGCCCTGACTTGGGGTGGGCTGGGCTGGGCTCGGATGGGAAAGGCAGTCCAGGGGGACTGAGCGGGGCCTTGGGTTTCCAGCATTGCCGACAACCTGCCTGTGGCCACCCGGCTGGAGCTGTACTCCAACCGCGATGGTGATGACAAGAAGAAGGAAAAAGATGTGCAGTTTGAACACGGCTACCGACTCGGCTTCACAGACGTCAATAAGGTAGAGTGTCTCAGTGTGCATGAAGGGCTGGGGGAGTTTCACCTGGTAAGTCACGAGCCCTTGGGGCCACAGGGAAGGGAGACATATTTAGATCTAGGTTTATAACAAAAGGTGGGATGGCCAAGGCAGGTTTCTCCTGGTGCCCCTGGGCATGGGCTGTGAGTGTCCGTGCTTTGGACAAGGCTCTGGCAGATGCTACACAGGAAATGGAAGGCACAGCCCCTCGAAAGGTCAGATTCCATATTTATAAGATTGAAACAAAAACCAAGACGGAATTTGAACAGTATGTAGGAGAGCTGAGTAGGATAGTGGTCAAGAACGTGCTGGCTCCCTGGCTGTTGGATCCCACCTCCACCACTCACTAGTTGTTGAGAGACCTTGAGCCTACCTGTTTCCTCTCTGAGCCTTTGGTTCCTCATCTGTAAAAGGCATCCAGTGTCCATAGCCACCCCTTGGGGTTGTTACGCAGAGTAAAGGAGATGATTGGTATGTCTACTATTTTATAGCATGGCCTCTGAGAAATATGCTAATAATGGCAGATAATAATAACAGTGATTCTCCTGTCTTTCCAATTTTCTAAACTGAACTTCAACCTTCTATGAAGGGAGTAAAGGACAAAACCATTTCTTTTGAGGCGAAGCTCCTGACCTCAGAGGGCTTCCGATCCCAATTCAGAAGAGAACTGACCATGTGGGACCTGCATCTTAAGTCCCAGTTGCCATCACTGATGGTGCTAGTGCTGTGACGATCAATGCCAGCAGAGCTCAGAAGAGCTCGTTGCACATTCAGGTTGTCACGGAGGAGGTGGGTCTTAAAAAATAGGGAGGCTTGACTTGAGTGGAGTCGGTTGGCATTCTAGCCAGAGTGAATGCCGGGAATGGAGCTGCAGTGTGGGAACTGTTCATGGAGGAGGAAAGGGCTGGGGGAGACCAGGTGAACTTGGTGTCTGAGAATATGATAGAAAGCCATGAATGCCAGGCCTAAGGTATCCAGACTTCTATCTAGTAAGCCTCAGGGAGCCGTGGAGGGTTTCTGAGCGGGGAGTGCTGTGAGAGCAGTGTTTTTGGCAGTTTAAAACAGCTGGGCCTGCTCGACAAGGGGAGGGACCTGATACTGGGATGATTTTCTGGTTGTTTCTGGACCACTAGGTATTTTGTTCTCTCCACTGCTGTTTTAGATTTACCTGCACAATCACCTCTCATTCATCCTTTACTACCACCGGGAGGACCTGGAAGAGGATCAGGAGCACACATACCGCGTCGTCCGCTTCGAGGTGATTCCCCAGAGCATCAGGCTGGAGGGTGAGTGGGGAGGTATGACCAGAGGGGCCGGGCTGGATGGGCCTGGGCTTCCATACCCAGGGTCTTCTCACACTTGATTCTCACATGGCTGATAGGCCACAGTTTGGCATATGGGCCCAGCCAAGGTAGGGTCACTGCATTCCCATGAGAGAAGGCGGAGCAAGGGGGAGAGCTGACACCTGTTGTATCCTGGCCTGGCACCTTCCCTGTTTACCACCTCTCGCTACTCCTGGAAGTGTGTGGTGGTTATAGATGGGGAACCGGAGCCTCAGAGGTTGGTGACTTGGCCGAGAACAAACAGCGACTAGGACTTGGCTGGGCCTCTTGGAAGAGCCAGCCAGCTTCTCCTGGGCTGAAGAACAAGGGGCAGTGATGCAGACAGAGCAGTCAGACAGCAGATTTCCGTGTTACTCTTCCTCTCTGTAAGTGATTGCGGAGACAAGAATTGGCCCAGGGTCAGGAGTTGTGCGGGAGTCTGAGAGCCCAGCCCCATAAGGGCCCAACCCAATAGGGGCTGGTCCGGCTTCCCACCTCTCAGCCGTGGCTCACCCTCGGGCACACTTCAGTTTAGTAGGCCCGGCCTTTGTCCATAGTGGCGGTAGGTTTCTGGCTTTTTTTTTTTTTTAAGCTATGGAACCTAGTTTTCAAACAAAATCATCCCCAACAATCTCATGTAAGATATAGATCTTGTGCCTTCAGAGTGCTGTCCTGCTTCTGATGAGTGCCATGAGCACAGCTTTATGTTTATTGCATGATATTCTTGACGTCGTCTCTTCCCTCAGCCATTTCCTCAAGTTTAGAGGCTCAGACACCTTCTCTTGCCATTTCTCCCCAGCAGAGCGCTGGGCAGAGAGGTGCTTAATTACATGGTGTTTGGTTGAGTGGATGGACAGATGATGGGATGAACAGAGGAGTAAATGAAGAAAGAAGCATCTGAGTGATTGAATTACTGGTGTGCTGGGACTCTGGGGACCCGGTGAATGAGTAAACGTGATAGCAGGAGTTGGTGGTGTTTTTCCTGTTCCGTGGGGCTGACGGAGTGAATACACTGAACACTTGAATTGAGTAAAGAGAGATCCCATAAGGGACTCAGACCCCCTTCCACACCCGGCAGCCCCAGAGGCTCTTAGGAAGGTCAGGGCTCTGGGGAGGAAGTTTACAGCTCCGTTGCCTCCCCTCAGACCCTGGGTCCCAGCAGCAGGCAGCCTCTGAGGGCACCCCCCAGAACAGCCCCAGGCAGTGGCCCTGGTCCCCGCAGGAACAGACTGAGTCTCTGTCTCTCGCAGACATCAAGGCAGATGAGAAGAGTTCATGCACCCTGCCTGAGGGTACCAGCTCCTCACCCCAAGAAATCGACCCCAGCAAGGAGAATCAGCTGTACTTCACCTACTCTGTACACTGGGAGGTGAGAAGGGGCTGGAGCCCATGGTAGGGGAGGAGGGTTCTGGTCTGGGCAGGAGGTATCTAGAAAGAGGCCTGACTCAAAGCGCTGCTTCTCCACCCTATCACCCTCCCCTCCAGGAAAGTGACATCAAATGGGCCTCTCGCTGGGATACTTACCTGACCATGAGTGACGTGCAGATCCACTGGTTTTCTATTATTAACTCTGTCGTGGTGGTCTTCTTCCTGTCAGGTGAGAGATCTGCGGATAGGAGGTAGAGAGGACAAGGGGGTGAGGGATGAAGGTCTGAGGCACATCACATGACTAAAGGGGGACTTCTAGGGTGTTCTTGGGGCCAAGTGTAGGTCAAAAACAAACATCAGGGCTCTGTGCTAGGCATTAGGTATGCAAAGGGGAACAAGGTCTGTCTCCTTTCTGGAGAGCTCCCTCGGGGAAGAGAGGTACACCTCTCCATGCACACCTTCACTGAGTCATTGGACGAGATTTTGTTGTTGCCCGTTCTGTGCAAGGACTGTGCCCCATGCTGGGGATATGGTGTTGAGCAAGCCCGGCCCCTCACAGTCTGTTCTGGTGCTGGGAGAGACAAAAGAGCAGAGAAGTGGTTGAGTCCAGATAATGATGCGTGCTTTGGGGCAGAGAAGTGGTTGAGTCCAGATAATGATGCGTGCTTTGGGGCAGATAAACAGGGTGACCAGATACACAGCTCCTGAGAAAGGATGAAGGCTGCTTGAGAGAATACCCCTCTCCGAACTGAGAGGAGCCACCATTCAGAGACCCAGGGAAAGATGGGTCCAGCAAAGGCCTTGGCCCTGCAGTGGGACAGGCTTGCTGAGAAGCTGGCTGGCGAGCCAGGGAGAGGGTAGCAGGCAGAGGTGGAGTGAAACCCACATTTCGGTATCATATGGGAAGCAAAGATGATTTTAGCTGCTCTTTATTAAACATTTCCTGAGGGGCAGCTGCTGTGTTAATAAGTCCTTTCCAAACCTCTCAGTGCTTCAAGTTCCTGAGCCAAGACTAAAACATCAAGTTAGCTTGAGGTCATACAACCCATTGTCTTAACCTGGAGAGGAAGCAGGGTGCTGTGGAGGCACAAGTGGGGGGGCCTCTGAACCATTTGGGGTGTTGAAAGGTGGAGATGCCTGGGGTAAGTTGAAGTGGGAGTGGGCGCCAGGGCAGAGTGGGGCACCGTGGGCAAAGGGAACAGGAGGCAGCCCCAGTGGGGACACGGAGGCTGTGCTCTGATGACAGAAGTAGCAAGCATGCAGGGGCGGCGTGGGAGGTCAGCCCGGAAGGCAGCGAGGCCGCAGAGGTCAGGAGGACCAAGACGTGGAGCAGCCAGAGTGCTGTTCTCCCTGGAATAAAAAGCAGTGTCCTTTGACTGCCCAAACCCATCCCAGTGGCTCTTTCCTTCCCCTGCCAGGGGAATGACCCTCCGTGTACCCCTCTCTGGATAGCTGGGGTGGAGCTCTGCTCAGCAGACGACCTGAGGCAGCTGCCTACCCACTGCCCACCGGAGGAAGCCAGGCGTGCCAGCCGTCACTCAGCGAAACACCAGGCCCAGGAGGCTCCGTTGGCAGTGCTCAGGCCTCTCCCTCCCTACCCCTGTTTGTTTCAGGCATCCTGAGCATGATCATCATTCGGACCCTCCGGAAGGACATTGCCAACTATAACAAGGAGGATGACATTGTACGAGGTCTTGGCTGGGGAGGGATGGACTTGAAGAGGGAGGGCAGACTAGCAGTAGGGTTCTGGGCCTTGCAGACCAAGGGTCGAGGGGTGGTGGTGGTGGTGGGCTATGTGTGTGTGTGTTTTTCATAGAGTAGTTTGAAAAGGAAAAACTGTTTAATGACCTAAATTGATAGGGATAAGCATCCTAACTTCTTTTTTTTTTTTAAGATTTTATTTATTTATTTGTTAGAGAGAGAGAGAGAGTACAGGCAGACAGAGAGGCAGGCAGAGGGAGGAGCAGGCTCCCTGCCGAGCAAGGAGCCGGATGCGGGACTTGATCCCAGGACGCCGGGATCATGACCTGAGCCGAAGGCAGCCGCTTAACCAACTGAGCCACCCAGGCGTCCCAAGCATTCTAACTTCTAAGCATAAAAGCAATGGGAGAGGTCACAGAAGGAAAACTTAATGAATATAACATTAAAAATCTGAAACTGGGGATGCCTGGCCCTATGTTGGGTGTTGGGCCTACTTAAAAAAAAAAAATCTAAAAACTGTTCTGCATGTCAGAATATATAGAGAAGACAGGAAAGTGCCAAACATTTGCAACAAACTTGAAAAAAGAGGTAATAGTTACAAGAACTGGTTTTAAAAAGTCCCCAAATCTCTAACATGAGAATGAACAAAAAATTTACTGACTAGGAACTGAACATGGCAAGTAAACCCGTGAAAAAACATTTTTACCCCAGGAATGGTTATCCACCCCCACACCCCAAAACAGATTCAAACGATATGAGAAGACAGTTTTGGACCTTCAGATCAGTGCAAGTGTGTTTTCATATAGTAGTCATCGGCAGCAAGGTGGATGGGAGCTAAGCACTTTTCCACGCCACCCATGCCGGTATAAATTTGTAGTTTTCTGAAAAGTTATGAATTGGCTGTACATAGCACGAACTATAAAATAATTAGCTTGCTTTGCCTCAGTCATTCTTTTAGAATTTTCCAAAGGAAACCATCAGAACCACAAGGACTTGGTCTAGGTATATTTATTATAGCTCTGTTTATAATTTAAATAAACTAGATGTAGCCTGATATTCCATACAAATGGATTGGCTATGTTAATGATACAGTTATACAATAGAAAGTTGCACAGACGTTAAAATACTAATTGCAGAGTACTTACTGGAAATGAGGAAATGCTTATGCTCAAACATCACCTGAAAATAACTAAGTATGCAGTAAATAGGGTCTGGTTCCAATTTTGTGTTTAAAAATTGTATATACATATGCATATATATATGTATATATATACACACACATAAAGGGCTAAAAGAAATGCATCAAAACATTATTAAAATATCATTAAGCGCTGGGAGTATAAATTGCGTTTTCTATGTTTTTCTATTTTTTTTAAATTTTGAGTTTAGTTACGAGTATTAGATCTTTTGTTCAGTCTTTCCAGATTTTTAAAAAATTTTCTACTGTAAGTATTTATTTTTTATTCATTTGAAGCATGCCATGTGCCAAAAAAATTTTTTTCACTTTTTTATTGCATAGGAGCACATATTACTTTTATAATCAGTAAAAAAAAAATTGCTTCTAAATCTCACCACTCAAAAAAAACTCTCACAGTTGACATTTCATTGTGCTGATGTGTACGCTCTTTTTCCATGCACAAGGCTCGTGGAATTTGAGGAGGAGGTTTGCCTTTTATGTAGCTGTAAGCCTCATGTTTGTGCCCTCCTTTTCCATGTGACATTTCTCTGGGGAGTACTATCTCATGTCGAGTACTCTCAGGTTAGAGTGGAGGCTGGCTGACACCCAAAGGACCCTCGCCCCTAGTCCGGGAGCATGGGTCCCTGCAGGAGCTGCATCCTCTGGACCCCAAGAAGCAGCCTCATTTCTGGCCCTTTGCTGCAGGAAGACACCATGGAAGAGTCTGGGTGGAAGCTGGTACATGGAGATGTCTTCAGGCCCCCCCAGTACCCCATGATCCTCAGCTCCCTCCTGGGCTCAGGCATTCAGCTCTTCTGTATGATCCTCATCGTCATCTGTGAGTGGGCCTGCTGGGGCTGGGAGTGGGGTTCCTTCACCAGAGAGCATAGGCCTGAGTCAGAGAGAAGTGGCCTCCCACCCCTGGAGAACAGGGCAGCTCTGCACCACTGGGCCAGACGGAGTCGTCCATGTCAGCCGGAGGGCCGGGTCCTCTCAGCACCAGGCTCCGGTGGTTGACTGCCCCTCAGAGCGCTCCAGCACTGTGGGTCGCCTGCCGCGTCCACTCTGTCAGCAAAGCCACACATCAGCGCTGTGAGGTTGGCCTCCCGCAGCAGTCAGGCTTTAAGTGACTTCCACAAGTCAGCACCAGGTTTTTTCTCAGAAAACAACCCCCCAAATCCTAATATATAGCAATTATAGACAGTTCTGAAGTCAGTCTGCCTAAAAGAAGTATTTTTTACCATTTAAACTACTTTTTAATTGACATATAACACTATGTGAGGTGTACAGTACAACAATTTGCCGTATGTATATATTGGTGAAATGATCACTGCGGTAAGTTTAGTGAACAGTCATCACCACACATAGTTACGTGATTTTTTTTCTTGTGATGAGAACATTTAAGATCTGATCTCTTAGCAGTGCATCTGCCTAAGTTTGTATCTCAGGCTCACGCCGCCGAGCTTTGTGACTTTGGACAACTCACTTGACCTCTGCGAACATGTTTTCTCATTTGAGAAGTAGATAAGCAGCACCCCTCACCCGTCGTAGGGCCGAGAAGGCAGATGCAGTGAGCAGGCATCCGTGATGGTCTGAGCTCTGTGCTGGCCAGTTGCCAGCAAGTGCTCTGTGGGCTGGAAGCTGCAGGGAACATGTGGCCGGCCAGCACCCAGCAGCTGTTGCTCTCCTGTGAACCCCAGCTAAGACCGATCTTCTGTAGAGAGTGAGGGAGTATGCTGTCCGAAAGGCCAAGGGAAAAGGGAACCTCATCAAGCCTCATCTGTCCTGGGCCCTGAGTACCAGCCTGGGATGGGGCTCGGGGCCCTGGGACCCTGGTCATCAGCCGCACTGTCTCTCTTCTCCCCCTCCCTCCACAGTCGTGGCCATGCTCGGGATGCTGTCGCCCTCTAGCCGGGGAGCTCTCATGACCACGGCCTGCTTCCTCTTCATGTTCATGGGGTAGGTGTGTCTGAGCGAACTCCCGGGCTGACCCAGGCGGCCTGCCCTCGAGCTAACAAATCTCCCTGGTGTGGCTCCCTACCATTCCCCCGCAGGGTGTTCGGTGGATTTGCTGCTGGCCGGCTGTACCGTACTCTGAAAGGCCATCGGTGGAAGAAAGGAGCCTTCTGTGTAAGCGTTCTAACCTCCTCCCAGTGTTGGTGTGGAGCTGAGAAGCTTCTTCCTGGGCTTCTCGGCAGTGTGGGTGGTCTGTGGTAGGGTTTAGGGTCAGAGGTATAGAGGACCAGAGGATGAGAGGGAGCACACACCCAAGGAGGGGGAACGCTGCGTTCCCACCACAGGCACCTTGGGACCTCTGAGGGCCCTTGCTGCTGTATCCATAAGAAGAGGGGATTGAATTTCAGTGATTTTTAGCCTACGTTGTTTGATGGCTAAAATTAGAGAAGAAATAGGAGATTCGGGATAGCAGGATTTGACACCAAGCTTTGGTGTCAAAGTTTAAGGCCAGAAACTGATCAGCAAGGCTGCTGGGAGGACACCCTGCCCAGTGGAGTAGAGAGAACTACCTGCCCAGGGCAGAAGAAGCCAGGCCCAGGTAGCTTTCAGCCTATCTTCAGACTTCGGTGCCTCCATTTCCTCTTCATCGAGGACAGCTTCTGCCCTTCTCTGTCCTCCTGGTGGTCGGGAGAGTTTCTGGCAGCAGAAAAGACCACAGAACCTGGCAGAAGCCTGGGACTTGACCCTACCTCCCAGGGAGCCTGACTCTGACCCTCTCCCAGACAAGGAGGCCCCTTGGGCCCTGGGAAGCCCTTGTGTCAGACTGGAAGAAGTCTTCCAGAAGACTGGAAGACCCCTTAGGAATGATTCTGAAACCATTCCCACTCTGTTGAAAGCCCCAGGGGAGCCCAGGCTATCTCAGCACCGGCTGCCACACCCCTGGCACAAAGCCCTCACTGTAGAAGAGCTGCAAAGGTGGCTTTTCTGGAAGAAGCAAAGAAAGGCTCTGAATTGTTGATGCATCGAGCATCTTCAGGCACACGAGAGCCGGGGATCTACAGAGGTGTGGAACCCAGGCAATACCCTATGCAGCTCTTCCCTGAGAGGCCTCCCACAGGTACCCCAGGACCTCCCTCCGCAGGCTCCATGCCACACCCCGTCTCTCTGCCCCACACCTGCTCCTTGCTCTTGGTGGCAGTAGCGTTCACCAGGAACCCCAGGCCAGACCTCTGGGTGGCTTCCTTGCCTCCTACTCCTTTCTGCCTGATGCCTCTCAGATGACAGGTGTTGAGGGTTTGCCTGCCAAATAGTCCATGAATTCCCTCCCTGCTGCAGCTCTGGTTCTAGAACTCTTGCCCAGGTTTTGGGCATTTTTGCCTCTCGCCTTGACCCTGTACTGTCCTAGGCATCCCTGGTGTCCCTGCAAGATTCTGACCTTTCCCTGGTGCTCTGGGCATGCTCTGTGGCCTGCAGTGATGCGGATCCCTCACTGCTCATCTCTCCTCCATCCTATCTTCCCCTCTGTGCGGACACACCGGTCCCTCACTCCCCTCACCTCATCCTTTACGTCTTAGCATCACCCTCTAGAAGCCTCCTCCCTCCTCCCCCCATTCTGACCTCTGTGTCCTCCTTGGCACCCCAGAAGAGCCTAGGCAGAGCCTCGTGCCTACAAGTATGGTATGGAGGTGGGTCTCCGTCTGTGGCTCTGTCTGCCTCGCTGGAACTCTTCTCCTGTTCTCACTCCCCTGTTCAGCACAATGTCAGGTCTATAAACTCGTGCTAGGAGGGCTGACGGACGCCCTGCTATAGACACAGTGGAGTAAAGCAGGACTGTGCAGGCAGGGAGGAAATGACATGAAGAGGAGGGCCTTGAAGAGGAGGGTTTCAGACGGACCGAAGCAGCCAGCAGGGCAGCCTGGGGTTCTGGAATCTCCTAGACTCCAGTCCTGGCTCTGTCCTTTTTCGGTTTCCCCATCTCTCCAGTGGGGGATGGTCACACCTACCTGTCAGGGTTTTTGTGGATGGAAGGGGACTGCACAGAAGGCCCTTGACACAGCATTAGCCCTCAGGCAGCAGATACCCTGAGATGGTGCTCACTCTGCCTGCACCAGCCCAGGGACAGCGACATGCAGGAGCCGCGGCCAGTTACTGGGTGTGGGAGAGCTGTGGGCGAAAGGTGAAGTTGGCATTGGAGGCCCAGTGCCAGCTTGCAGGGAGCCTCAGGCATTGTGGTCAGTGGCCCTTCTGGATGCTCAGGCAGCCCCAGCAGTGAAGGAGGCTCCTGTAGGTCTGGAGCTTTGGTTCTGTCTGTGTGCCTGGGCCCCAGCCCAAGAGACTGTGACTGGACGGAGTATAGCGCAGTGGGTCAAGGCTTGGCCTCTGGGCTCAGACTGCTTGTGTTTTGAGTCCCTGATCCTTCCTTAACTGTGAAGTTGGAGTGTGTATTTAACACTGCTGGACCTCTGTCCTCTTCTTTTTCTTTTTCTTTTTTTTTTTTTTTTT
>RCUC01133318.1:0-67812 GCA_003697995.1 Taxidea taxus jeffersonii | reverse complement strand
TCTCTTCTGATTCCATACAAATTTTAGTATTATTTGCTCCAGCGCTTTGAAAAATACCAGTGGAATTTTGATTGAAATGGCATTAAAAGTATAGATTGCTGTAGTTAGTATAGACATTTTAACAATGTTTATTCTTCCGATCCAAAGGCATGGGATAGTCTTCCATCTTTTTGTGTCAGAAAGTTATTCTTAATCTTGTCCTCAGCTCTAATGCAGAGAATGTGCACATTCAGCAAAGAGAGAGGTAGAGGAAGTGGCATGCAGCCAATTTGTTCTTAGGACCAACCTCCTCATTTCCTCCTGCAGGATAGAATCCAGCAGCTCATGCATGAAAAGAACATCATCTCAACAAGTCCAACTTAGCTATCCCTGAAATCTGATTCACCTTCTGTTATCTTTACCCCCACAGGGGGAACCTGGGCTCTACAGTGTCCCCTGAGACCAGCCACTATCTGGTTGGACTTGACCTCTCAGGCTGAGTTCTGCCTGTCCAAGACCCATATCCCTACCCCATCTCTGACCATAGCTGCTTCAGCTCTTGCCCAAACAAATCAATATTCTTCAAAACATTTCTCTCCAAGAGAAGAATCCAAATTACCTTGCAGCAGGCCCCCCATGTGTGGCGGGTGAAGGACTGTGATGTTATCTTCTGGGTTCTCTCCCTTCTCCTTCTTCTCCTAGGGCAGGTATTGCTTGCAGTGCCATAGAGGTGGCTTGTGGCAGGGAAGAAAATAGACATGGTTGTGGGCACCTCCTTGCTTTTGTTTTCACAAATCCTAAGTCTAGTCTAGAAGGAAGAGGTGGGAGTCTCAGAAGGTACAGGGGGCAGGGGTTTCCTTCAGATAAAACAGACCATCCCCTGGTCCTGAAGGAGAAGAGAGGCTGGGATCCAGGGGCAGAGCTGCCTTAGCTCTTCTGCCCAGGGAGAATGTAACCCATGCTGGGAGGAGATTCTGTGCAGCTCCTGGTCTCCTCAGAGCACAGCACAGAGGAACGTGAGGCTGCAGGACTCAGTGGGGACCACCTATGGTCAGTGGTCTTCTCTGTGCCTTGGCTGTGCCCAAGTCCTTGAGATGACCCTAAAGAGGCCATGACGAGGGGCCAGGAATCAGGAACCCCTCTTACAAACCAGAATCCAGAGAAGTGAGTGCTTCAGTTCACTTACCAAAAATAAAGAAATGCAGTATTTCTCATGGACTCTTGCTGTGGCCTGCAGTTCTTACCTCTCCATCCTCTGTCTTTGTGTCTGTCCATCCTGTGTATTGAGAGGCAGCATAGTCATGTTGTCACCACCTCTGTGCCCTGACAGCCACACTCCCACTCTGCTCAGTGGAGGGCCATCCTCCCAGCGGTTGTATCCTAACAGGAGCCTGAGCTTTCTTCCTTCATCAGTGGTCATATGTCAAGTTTAAGGGTCACCCTCCACTTCTCTGTCCACTTCTGCTCTCAGAATGAAGGGTCCAAGGCCTACAGGTTTGTCTCATCAGACTCCCCAAAGAAGCATTTGTGCTCATCACAAACCATCCCTGGGACGAGGGCAGCCAGCTTCTCCACTATCCTGAAGTCCCACAGATCCCACAGAGCTTGTCCCCGGATGGGCTACTAAGATCAGCCCACATCATGCATTTCCATGGCAATAGGTGACATGTTCCGTAGGAAATTCTTCAGTGCCTCTAAGGAAAAACAATCTCCTCTCTCTGATCTAAGGTGATTCTGAAAGTGGGTGTCATTGATGCTGTCTTTCCCTGAAGAATAAAAAGCCCTTCTACCACCCATGCAGGAGATGAGGATGAAAGGTTGAGACTGACTGAAACTTCCATCAGGATCATGTGGAAGACTCCCCGAACCCTATGTGTGGCCTCAAAGGGAAACAGACTCGGAGACAGGAGATGGCCTCTGCCAGCACCTTGACCCAGGCCTGGGGACAATATGAGACCCAAGTGGGGTTGGAGAAGAATGGAGGAGCAGCACAGCCAACACCGGGAGCAAAGCAGGGCAGGGCACTCCACAGTCCCCACCCCCCAGGAGAATGTGTCGCCCCAGGGCCCCATCCCTCCTCACAACCTCCTCTGGCAGGGGAGGCAAGGGGTGCTGAGGCAGATGGGATTGATGTTAGGAGGAAGCCATGATGGATCTATTGGAACTGAGCCAAAAGGTGGGGGACTTTCCCTGTGGGTGGGACAAAAAAGGACAGAACAGAGACCTGTGTTCATCCTTCAGCCAAGCAGACAGTGCTGAGGGAGAAGGAGGAGACAGTGTGTGGGAGGAGGGTCTGGGCCATGGATTGTCTTGTCCACTGTCCCCGACAGCTCAGGAACTTGGGTCTCAAGGACAATATGGGCCTGCTGGCTTTCAGAGCTCTTCCACTTGTCCTCCATCTACCCTTTGTGAGCCTGGACTGAAGTGGGCACACTTGGTCCGGGTTCAAGCACGCCCTTCCTGATTCCACCTCATCTCACTGCGTGCCCGCATGGCCTTCCCAGGCAGCCAGCTGCTGTCAGATGAAGTGGTTCCAACTTCACTTAAGTCCCAAATTTGAACATGGGGACAATCAATAAAAACAATGGTAAAGTGACACCCTAATATCTCAATGTTAAATGCACCCAAACTGCCAAATCTATCCATGATTACATTTCAACACCAGTCGTTCTTTTCCCTGCAGACATCTTTCTCCAATAAATAATCCAACCTATTGATAATTTTCTCATCCAGAACAGCATGCAATCCCTGAGAAGCAGGCTCTGTGACAGAAGCCACCCCCCTTCCCAGAGCCCACCAAGCACCTGTTTCCACTGACAATCCAGAGAACCCAAGGGTCCACAAGCCTGGCCCCAGTCAGCACCCCTCAGATCTGTGACCCCAATGCCAGGGCCACATGCAACCCAGGCCAGTTAAGTCCCCTGTTGGGAGGGAGGACCTGGCCCCAGTGCTCCCTGCAGGCCCCAGTGATTTCAGTGAGTGGCCAAGCCTGAGAACCTCCAATCATGCATTCTAGGTGTGCACATGGTCAGACTTTATTCTATGTACCCCACATTCTCCAATTAAGAATTAGGTCAGCCCCTAGGTGCATGACAAGATCATTAAAGTCATAATAACCCTCACCACATGACCCAGATGTCACAGAGGCACACAGAGTGACACGAGTTCCTTGAAGTTCTTCTCTGCAGGAGATGGAGAGAGTAGATAAGTGAGAGACAGAGAGACTGGAGAAAGACAGAATCATGGAAATGAGATTCACACAGGCAAACCCACGCACCCAGCAGACATCTGGAAGTTCCAAAGCCGGACTCTAGAGTGTACACCAAACAGGAAAACTAAAAACTTTCATACTGAGTGGTGCATAGCAAACCTATAATTTCCAGGTTCCAGTAATTTATCCAGCATACATTTAGTTTACCCTATAAACTACTCAGATGGCTGCTCCCGACTCAAGTTGCAAGAAGGAAAATCAACAAATGCTCAAAGCCATGTTTGCATAAAATAAAGAGGAGTCTGTCTCCTCTCTTTTGTTCTGAGAATCGCACTGGGTGGAGCAGCAGGAATGGAGTCTGTCCTCTGCTGGGGTGGGTGTAGATCATCCCAGCCTTAGGACGGAGGGCTTAGGGTGACCCAGCTAACAGTCTGAGAAATTAGTGGACTCCAAGTAACTCTGCCAGGAGCCATGGGTTCCAACAGGGAGGACAGCGAACTCAAGGCAAAGTCAGAGCTGGAGACAGCTACAAAGTGACCAAGCACTTTGAGTGTCCATATTAAGAACCCCCCCAAAATATTTTCATTCAAAATTAAGCTGCTGTTGGGAAGATACAATTTTATTTTTATTGTGAATGGATTTTACATAAATATAATAAGACTGAATGGACTGAATACGAATCTGAATGGACTGAATAAGAATGGACTGAATGGACTGAATAAGACTGAATCCTGCTTAAAAAAGAAGTAATCTCAGTCCAGTGTAGGACGCAGCTTTCCTCTGCAACGTGTTTCTGAAATCAGCATGAAGCCAATCTCTTTTCCCCTTCCCTTCCCCTTCCATGGCCCAGTTCTAGGCACTGAGGACACAGCAGGAAACATGACAGACTGAAATCTGGCACTCAGGGAGCTCACCTCCTGGTCCAAGAGATGCAAGTAGCTAAGAACAAAATGAAACAGGATATCATGGGGCCAAAGACGGTTCCTATGGGGGATGGTCAGAGATGGCATCCAGACAGTGGGGTAAGCTGAGAAGACCCCACACAGAGGGAACATGACTCATGGTGGGACTGTGTCCCTGCAAACATCAGGGCTGAGTTTGTGCCGATTTGTGCCGATTGTGTTCTGTTCACTAAATACTGAAGGAAATGCAAAGCTGAGGTGACTAAGACTCAGAGCTGTCCTGGTGGAACCTGCCCCACATGGCAAGAAAGAAGAGTCATGGCCCTTCATCGAAGATGCACCTGGTACCAGGCTCTGTTCTAGGTGCTTTGCATGAATTTATTTTCTGGTTCTTGGGGATAGGAGTTAACATTTAAGATTTTATTTTTATTTATTTATTTATTTATTTATTTTTGTGAGAGAGAAAGAGACAGCAGGAGCAGGAGGTGTAGCAGGGGGAGAAGCGGACTCCCCATTGAGCAGGGAGGGAGCCCAACGTGGGACTCCATCCCATGAACCTGTGTTCATGACCTGAGCCAAAGGCAGACACTTAACCGACAGCCACCCAGGGGCCCGAGCTAACATTCTCATTGCAGAATACTTAAATCCAGCTCCTAAGACTATACTCCTACAGGACTCTGTAGGACAAGTATGAAATGTGGTCATGGTCTTGAGGAAGAGAGGAGGAAGGTGAGGAGATCAGATGATTCGGTGTGGCAGACCTGGACCACAGGTGACGCCACCTGCTCCCTGCTGTCTGTGACACCCCTGCCTGGAGCCCAGAGTGGGCCATTCTGTGGGGAAGACACCCACCCCTCCACTGAGGCCACCATGCTGGGAGGAAGCCCAGCTCTGCAGAGGCCACCTGTGGCGATGCAGGTGCAGGCACCAAACATGTGAGTGAAGAAACCATCCAGTGACTCTCCAGACTTCCAGCAAAGCTTTGCACATTGTGTCTTTTCTAGATTCTTGACCCACTCAATGACAAATAACAGTAGTAACTAGGCACTGCTAGGTGGGGTGGTCAGTTACACAGCAATAACTGAAAACCAGGGGCGTGCCTAAAATTTATTCTAAAAAGTCAAAATATTAATTCTTCTGAAACTCTACAGAAATTCCAAAGATTGGGATGTAAGACACTACCCCAGTTTTTCCTGAAGATACGGCTCAAGAACATGACATTTTCCAAAGTGCCCAGGGAGCCAGACTTAGAAAACTGCCCTCTCTCCTGCTCCTTCCCACCCCAGTGCACTCTCTGCTATGCCACATTGCCTGCTAATAAAAGCCCTATAAACAGGAAACAAATGTACTGCGAACACTGATGGAACATGGAGAACGCACCATGGAAAGCTATGTATGGACCATAAAAGCTCAGCTCACCTGAGTGACACATTAAGCTGATCTCATATAATATGCTAACGTTGACAAACGTGAAGCATTTAATTAACCACAGTTTCGCTTGATTTCACATTTTAAAGGCTTTGCAGGACATGTACTGGGTTACTTGTCTTTCTTTTAAAAGTTGTTAGAGAAAGTGTAAGTTAATGCCTTCTTTATCTGTGATGGGTTTCCCTGTAGCAAAAAGCAGCTCACAGAGAACAGGATCTCCTAGTTATACTTTTGACACTAATCTCTTGCCTTTCTTTTCCCTCTTCTTTTTCTAGCATTTTCAGAGAAGTCCTGAAACAAATAATGAAATAAACATACATATGTATGCGTGTGTGTGTGTGCGTACGTGTGTGTGCGTGCGTGTGTGTGCATGTATATTGATACAAAAAGAAGTTTGCAAGATTTCTCCCCATCATGAGACCATCCTGATTCCTGGGTCTCTTGCAGCTCCATTAATGAAAGCAACCAGTGAGCAGTGAAAGGGGCTGAGAACTACAATGACGTGTGTGTCTGTGTAAGCCAACAGAAGGACAGAGGCAAAAAACTTGGAGTTACCAAAACAAGTGTAAGTCTCTGCTTCAGCTCTCTGGAACTGCAGACAGTCTGCAGTGAAGTGGGGGCTCCCTTGTAGAGGGATCAGGGCTCTGGAATACACCACCCCTTGGAGAGCTGAGAGATCCCACCATATGTATAGTTTACGCACCACCCCTTGGAGAGCTGAGAGATCCCACCATATATATAGTTTACGCACCACCCCTTGGAGAGCTGAGAGATCCCACCATATGTATAGTTTACGCACCCAAATTCAATGATTTGTGTTCGTCAATTTTTTTAAAAAGAAAGGCCTGGAAAAAAGGCTGGGCATGTCAATGTCATCAAAATCTCTACCCAGCAAACTCCAACCCCCCAGGAAAGCCCGAGACACAAATTTTGCAGTTCCCTGGGTCAGACACAGCAGTTCTGTGCTTTCGGTAAAAGAGATTGTTTTGCCAAGCTGTAATTCCAGTGTTTGCAAATACGTGACTTGGGGCAACAGGACACCTAGCCAGCCAGTGACCCCCTCTGCTGCTCAGCTGGAGAGGCTGTGTGGTGTGCCCCACAGTGTGGAGCTTGGTTCAGAGAGTCAAACATGGGGGCCCTTGAGCAGAAGGGACTTTGTGAGAGGTGTGGAACATCTGTCCCACACATGGCCTCCGTGCCTAACCCCCAGCATTCAGTCTTCCTCAGACCCCCACACTTCCAGCAATGCAGTGCAAAATCCTTCTCAGCCTAAATCCATCTTAGTGAGAACAAATGCACCCCAACCCAAATGGTTGGATTTACACAGTACGATATGACATGAGGCCATGAGGTCTGTGCCCATGTTTTCTGGAATATCCCTGTTTCAAAAATCATGATTACTGCAAGAATTCTCAGCAAAGTGGCCTGACCTCTTTAATTCAATCTCCGAGATACTAGATCTAATAAGACAGATAACAGGGGATGGGTCCAGAGGAAATGAAGAGAGTAGGAGAATTCAAAAAATATCAGAGAATCCTCACCCACATGGGAGGCTTCTTGGCCAAGACAAAACATGGGAAGACTTTCAGGCAGTATAGAGTAGCTGTTGCAGTATTATGTCCTTAAAAAACGTCTTTTAAGTAATCCATTGCATTTAACACAATACAGTCTTCTCTGAAGAGAAACAAATGTCCCGGCAGCCAGTCAATGAATTAAAGTCTTGTTAACAGACTTGCCAAGGGAACATCACTATTTTCAAATAAAACCCAATAGTTAGCTCACACCAGAAATTCTGCAGGGTTCACTTAAAGTAAAACTTGTACACAGATATTCATAGCAGCATTGCTCGTAATAACCCCAAAGTAGGAACAATCCAGATGTCCATCAGCAGATGAATGGATACACAAATGCGGTATATCCATAGAATGGAATATTATTCTACTATAAAAAAAATGCAGGGGAGCTTGGGTGGCTCAGTGGGTTAAGCCTCTGCCTTCGGCTCAGGTCATGATCTCAGGGTCCTGAGATCAAGCCCCACATCGGGTTCTCTGCTCAGCAGGGAGCCTGCTTCCTCCTCTCTCTCTGCCTGCCTCTCTGCCTACTTGTGATCTTTCTCTGTCAAATAAATAAATAAGATTTTTAAAAAATTAAAAAAAAAAAAAGAATGTAGTGTTGACACTTGCTACAGCACTCACGAATCTTGAAAACATGCTAAGTCAGAAAGGTCCCATACTGTATTGAGTAAGGAAAGGGTTATGGTCTAGGCAGGGAGAGGTAGGGGGACCCTGGCTGGGCTCTGAAACTATTCCTGGAAGGCAAAAATAACAGACAGAGCAAACAAGAGATAAGGAAACAGACCACCTGGCCTCAGATGGTCCGGGGCATTTTTCTTTGGCAGCTACAGTATATCACAGAAAATGACCAAACCTCAAAGAATTGCGTCATTAAGAGTGTTATCAAGAGTCGGTGCTCAAACCAAGAATGCACAAGAAACTCAAGGCCGGAAGCTTCCCAGTCAGCTCTGAATAAAAGACTGCCACTAGAAGCCCGAAGTGGCGACCCATTCGGGAAGCCTCTCACTCTGGGGAGTGGCTTCTTTCCCTTCTGCTCTCACCTCCACTTAACAAACTTCCACTTCACTTCACCCTTTTGTGTCTGTGAGATTCATTCTTTGACTCCGTGAGACAAGAACCCTATGATCCTTGTAATGGTGTGATTCCATTTCTGTGAAATGTCCAGAACAGGCAAATCCATATTCAGCCAGAATGATGCTTAATGGGTCCAGAGTCTGTTTTTGGTGGAAGTGTTCCAAATTTAGATAGTGTCATGTTTGCAGAATATTGTAAATGTACTAAAAGCCATGAGATGGCATACTTTATAACAGTTAAAGTGGTGAATTATGTGTTGTATGAATTTTGTCTTAATTTTTTAAAAACCCTATTTGATATATATATTTTTTTTAATTCTACAGGGCCAGCATCTGAACAGGGCTCCTTCCTCCAAACAAGACCAGTGAGGTTAGGGAAATGAACTCACTACCTGAGCACAAGTGGGAGGGAGACAGTGTTGAATTGACTCCGGAAGCCAGGGGGATCCAGTGGAAATTCACATATAAAACTTTAACCTGCTTTTTAAATATGTCATAGCAAGGATCTTAAATCCAAGGATATAGGAGAATCCTTTCAGGGGCAGGAAGCAGAGGTTTGGAGAGGACAGGAGATGGGCGAATGCTTTGCTTGTTTTTCATTTTTAATCAACCTCAATCACAGCTGATGATCTGTGGGAGGCAGGACCCAACACTGTCCCCTGGCCTTTGTTCTTGAAGCTCCTGTAGGAAAAAGAAAAAGCAAATTTCATTCAATCGCCATAACATGTCCCTGCAAGAACATAAAAATAAGTGATTGCTTATTTTCAACACCTGAACTATCTACTCCTGTAGGAACTCAGAAAATCTGATAAGGTGATAATGGAAAATGTGTCATGCATGAGTATCCATTTTAAAAACACACTTATCTCACACTTTACATAAAGGTCGAAATTAATGTTATGCCGAAAACATTTTTCAAAGTACAATTATCTTGATTCGTGAAGCGAACCAAATTCCTATTAGGTTTACAGTCTTGGGTTTAAGCTGCACACATTTCACCAGAAGGGCATCACTGATCTAATTGAAAGCCGGAATTAAAGCAATTCTGTAAGGACCTTCTATCCCTCCAGCTGGCTGTCTTTACCCAGGCTTTTCTGTCACATCTCATCCTCCTGGGAGAAGCAAGAGCACCTTATCCTGGGGCGTCCCACGGCCCCATCTCCGTATGCTCTTAACCTCCCAGGCACAGATGTGTCCCTTCCCTGAGTGGTGGCATCTGCTTCCAGGGCACCCATGGCCTGGACATGGTATCCAGGTGGACAGCTCCATGTGCAAGGGACCCAGCATAGAGGATATCTTTGCTGTGTGACAAACACCACAAGCTTGGCAGCCTTGCACAGTTCCCATTTATTATTGTCCACTTCTGTAGCTCAGAAGTCTTGGAGGGTGTGACTGGGCTCTCACAGATGCAAATCAAGTGTTGGCCATACCAGGTTTATCTGGAGGGCCTAGGGAAGGCCTGCTTCCAGGGTTGGTCAGGTTTTGGCAGAATTCACTTCCCTGCTGTGGTAGGACTAGCAACCCCCATTTCCTGGCCAACCACTGGTTAAAGACTGTCCTGAGCTCCTGGAGGGTGCTCTCAGTCCCTACCATGACCCCTCTATGCCAAGGCTGGGAAAGAGAACCTTGCTAGGGTCAAACTCTCTCACCTTTGCATCTCTCAGACTTCCACCATCAGCAAGAGACTTTTCTCTGCTTAGGCCCACCTGGAACACCTCCTGATTTTAATGCTGAATGATTAGCAACCCTAATCACATCTGCATATGTATGTCATTTTAGGCACCATCATTCAGGACTATACCTGCCATAGGCACAGTCTTGGAATTAGGGTGGGAACTTTGGTTTGAGGACATCTTTGAATCTGCATCCCCTCACCCAGGGAATAAGCAACACTTACTGGAAGCTCGAAAGTCAAAAAATGAAGTACATCACTTTTCCAGCATTCCCTAAAACACAACTTCTAGACCTTCTGATTGCACTAATCATCATCATCATCATCATCATGACAGCTAGTCCCTAATGCCAGGCCCTCCGCTCAGCACTGGGCAAACTGATCTCACTTAAGACTCACTTTTATGCAGTTGACTCTGTTACTGATCCCATTCTGCAGAGAAGAAAACTGAGGCTCAGAGAGGTTAGGCAACATGCCCCAGGAAACACGGCCAGTACATATAACCAGCTGGAAGAGGTGGCCCAGAGCTGGAAGCTCATGCTCCTTACTGGGGAACTGAGCAGGCATGGTTAGTTTCACCTCTCTGTGGGCCACCCAAGTGCTTGGATACCTTTCCCAGACTTCTGACCCTAAGCTGAGACCCTTCATCACCCCATCTGTGCACAGCCCATCCCCACCTAAGTACTCTGTCCCTGTCCTCCTCCTGGTGGAGGGGGGTGTCTGCAGCCTGCTGGCCTATTAGTAAATATCACAGTTTTTTTTTTTTTTAATACTTAGCATTTGCAGTTGACTTATTCCACAGAGGATTTGATAGAGTTCACCAGCACATTAAAATGGGAAAAATGTAAATAAATGTTCTCCAACTCTAGATTAACATAGAAAATGAAGTCTAAGGGAAGGTTAGAAGTCCATGCTCTACTCTCTAACCCAGTTCCTCAACTTGAATATGAATTTTACTCTCAGCTCCCCAGTGAACAAAGCAAAAAGAAAAACACAATCAGTTACAAAGTTAACTCTGTGCACAAGTAGAGCCAGCTCCTTAGAAAAAAAATCAATTCTTTCCCAAGTCACATAGCCAGAAGCCAGAGAAAAAATTGTCTTGTGAACCCTGGTTGCTGTGCTAAAAACCCCTGGGCAGCAGCCCTGAAGCACAGCTTGGGGTCTCTCTGTTATTTCCTGCCCCGCCCGTCTGTCAGTGTGAGGAGAGCCAGGCGCAAACTGAGCTCAGTAAAGAGGGACCTGAGCTCAGTGAAGAGGGACTGCAGGAGTCTAGGAATTGCAGAGACAATATGCTCTGAAGGGTTGAGGTTCTGTGCCCTACAAACACCCTCGAAATACCCTTTCTCTCCCCTGCAGTGGATGACTGGCAGTCCAGGCTCTCACCTCCTGGGATCTTGTAGACAGGTATTCTCTATTGACCTCTCCTAAAATTTTTATTTTTTTAAGATTTATTTATTTATTTGGGGATGGGGGGAATGAATCTTAAGCAGATTTCCCATTGGGTGCGTTGTCAAGCTCGATCTCACGACACTGAGATCAGACCAAGAGTGCCTGACACTTAACCAACTGCACCACCCAGGCACCCCCCACCCCTAAAATTTCTAAATAAGCTCGTTTCGATAGACAGACTTCTATGAAGATAGACAAGACTGCCCAAAGCCTTTACCAGGCCAACCAACCTTAACCAAGGTTGGACCTTTACCAGACCCTCAACACGAGGTTCTTGAGCCTCAATGTCATACATAGCTTGCATACAAGGGAGCTAAAAAGAAAGGATTGCTCTCAAAGAATAGTGTGCTGGTTTACAAAGACACTTCTCCCAAGGATGAGGGGTTGGGAGTAGGGAAACATCCTTCTGTCCTACTGTTGTTATCTCATGATTGTCACTGTTAGTGGACACAAGACATCACAGGATGCCTTTCTTCATGATTGATACTTTTATAGGGCTCCTGGAAAACAGAAATATTTGTGCAAGGAGGCTTTAAATTGTTACTTCTAATTTTTTTCCAGACCACCAGAACTCGCTGATGGCCGTTACCTCTCATTTCTTCTCGTTCCCAGAAGAAGGTATTTGTCCCTAAGCATATGGAAACTTTTAACCCCTGACTCAGATCAGTGGCTTTATAGGAGTTCAGCTTCTCTTCCTTTCCCTAGACTGTCTCAGGACAAGGAAGAATGTACAGATGGGACCAGGTTTACACACATGCATACACACACACACATACATACACAGTCACACAAACAACAATTTACACATAGGTGCACACAGACACACACAAGTACACACACAACAATTTTAATTTCAGCATATGAACGCTCATATTTCTAACATAACGCTCATATTCCTCACTTTCTAACAACCAAAATATTTTAGCTCAGAAACTTTCCAAAGCAAAACAGGTAGTTCTGAACCACAGACATAGCAGAGTCTCAGGAATGAAGCCACATAAATCTCTAGTTTTGATCCAAATAGTTGCTTATGAAGCCAGCAGAATAAGTTGCTGGAAAAATCTGAAACTCTCAGTAAAATTCCAGGGAGCCCAAGAACCCTGAACAGCCCAAGTGAATTTAGGAGGAAAAGTTCATTAAGTGGGAAAGCCCGGAGCAGTTAGGATGGCCACAGAGCCCTGCTCAAGGCTTCACTCAACATTCCTGCTTCTCCTGCTGGTCCCTGACTTCTTCTGTTGGTGGGGTTAGCCAAAGCTGGTGGAGGGAGTGCCTTCATTGACTTTCCCCAAGTGCCGTGGGTGACAAGTGATACGTCCATCTGCCAAGATGACATTCCCACACCCTGGAAACCAGTGGGTGTCCTCCACCTGCCTCGGGACAGTTGTCCAGCTCGAATGCTCCCCGTTGATTCACCTGAACATTCACCATCATTAAAGAAATTATATTTGCTCTCACAGTAAAAGATCCATCCCATTCTATAAAATTATAACACTTTTCAGCTGCATCTTAAGATTGAACTTTTGTTCTTATTTTGTCTCATGTACTGGATGTGTTTATAAGTTCTAAACACTTAGCCTGTAACAACCCTGAGTGGGAAAGACAGTGATCATCTGTACTTCACCCATGGGGTAACTGAGTCACAAAGTTGTTACTAGCTTGCCCACTGTCACACAGCTAGAAACGCTACAGCGGACTATTTCGAGAAAAGGTAAAACTTGGATTTTTACTTGGATACACTAAAGAAAGGCTTTTGAGAGCCCTCAATTCCAACCCTACATTCCACAGAAATGTTCTTGGAAAACTCACAGTCTCCAGGAACTCCTTTGAAACCATCCTTGTGTCCAAAACACATCCTAACCCCATAGCCCATTGGAGTCTTTTCCATATTTGGATATTTTCCTACCTGCACCTTCCCCTGGGGCTAGCACAGGAAGTCTGTGCTTCTCTCTCAATTACCATTTCACCTGTGCACCCCCCACATCTCCCCACCAGGTGCTAAATCTTGTGAATGGGCAAGATCCTCATGCCAGAAAGGGTGCAACAGAGGGGGCAGGGTCTGGATGTGCTGACAAGCCCCTGTGGAGGGCAGAATTCTGAGGTGGCCTCTGGTGACCCCTCCTTCACACTTAGGTTGAGATACCATCCCTGTGATTATGGTAGTTTCAATGACAAAAGGGACATTATCCAGGTGGACCTGAGTTATGCACATGAATGCTTTCCCAGCAGATTATTTTCTCTGGCTGGTGGAAGAGACAAAAGTCCTAGCATTAAATACCCACGTGCCTTTGCAAGCCATGATGATGGAGCGATGCAGACAGTGTCCAGGAGCTGATAACACCCCCGTTGACAACCAGCAAAGGAAATGGGGACCTGAATTTCCAGGAACTGAGTTCTGTCTACCACTTACAGGAGCCTGCAAGCAGGTTCCTCCTGTAGAAACCCCGCCCTCTAACACTCAGTTTCAGCCTCATGAGACCTAGGGGTGCTAGGAACCCCACTAAACCGGGATTCTGACCCAAGGTGACTGGCTGTTGTTTCAGGTGCTAATCTTATGGTCATTTGTCATGCAGCATGGGCAATGAAGCACCCCAGAGGGGACAGGAAAGAGACATAGCCTGAGAGGGGACCTTCTGGGAAGGCCAGCCAGCCTTGGGCTGTAGTGTGGTTTGAGACATTGGGTTGAGCCTCTGGAGCCTGTGCTTCAGAAAAGAAGCTCTTAAGACAGACCACAGGGTGTCTGAGTTCCAAACTCACCCCTGTATGAAGCAGACCTCCCCAAGCCTCAACTCCTGTATCAGCGTGTTGGGAGTGAAAAACGTGCCCACCTCACAGGACCCTTATCGGGATTAAATTATATGATTCACGTGCAGCCCTGGATGGAGGCTGACAAACGGGAGCATCCGTTTGCGTCTAATGTGGGAAGAGACGCAACTGTGCCCCCCCAAGATGTCCACATCCTGATCTCCAGAACCTGTAGCTATGTTGCCTTACATGGTAAGAGGACTTTGTAGGCATTACCCTTAAAAATGAAACTGTGGGGGCACCTGGGTGGCTCAGTGGTTTAAGGCCTCTGCCTTCAGCTCGGGTCATGTTCCCAAGGTCCTGGAATCGAGCCCCACATCGGGCTCTCTGCTCAGCAGAGAGCCTGCTTCCCTGTCTCTCTGTCTCTGCCTGCCTCTCTGCCTACTTGTGATCTCTCTCTCTGTCAAATGAATAAATAAATAAATAAATAAATATTAAAAAAATGAAACTGTGGGTTATTTTACCAGCAAAAAATGGGTTTTCTCAAGAATAGCAGAGAATGCCAATCCAGGACGAGCAAGAAAAACCACAGGCGAGTATGACAAACCAAAGACAGGAACATTATTTTACAGAGAAGAAGGAGGAAGCTGGGGGGTCCTTGGGAGACAAGCAGGAGTTCCCAGTGATGAGGGTTTCTCGTCGGCTGGGTGGCAGTAGCAGTCAGTGACTTGTAAAAGATGCTCTATCTATCTTTTACCGTTGGGGCCTGTCATCAATGAGTCTTTTCTGTTGCGACTCTTCTCTTGGGGCCCATGACTGACAACTTTTCCTGTAAAGTTTCCTATAAAATTGACGTTTTCTCCTCAGTGGCACCTTTCTCCATACCAGACCCCTTCGTAGCATCCCAAGTCCATGCTAGTGAGGTTTCCCTTTATGGATTTGTACACAGGTGGGGTTAAACTAAGGATTTGGGGATGAGGAGATTGTCTTGGATTATATGGGTGGGCTCAATGTAACCACAGGGTCTTCATAAAAGGGAGGTGGGAGGGTGTGGCAATGGAGGCAGAGAGGAGAGTGAGGAAGGTAGCCCCCTGCGGGGCTGTAAGGGTGGGGAGGGGTCCAGGTGGCTTCAGAAGCTGGGAAAGGCAACAAAGAGGACCCTTCTCTAGAGCCTCCAGAAGGAGCCAGCCTTGATTGATTTTAGCCCACAGACTGATTGTGAACTTCTGACCTCCAAAATTGTAAGATGATAAATTTGCATTGTTTTAAGCCAATAAACTTATGGTAATTTGTTGTAGTTGCCACGGGAAAATAACACACTGTTCCCTGAAATTATATTTTTCTTAAGGCTTTCATGGGTAAGGGCAGGGGGAAGGGGCAGGGGCTCATCTCAGGGACAAAGAAGCCCAGTAGGCATTGGTCCCAATTTATTCAAGGGAAGTTACCCACAGCACCATGTTCCCTGCAGTTCCTGTGATGCACAAATTTGTGTAAAATATAAAACTATCAGAAATAATAGGAACCTAATTGAGAAATTCCACACTGAACATTGCAGGCAGGAGACAGTGGGACTTAGTTTCTTGGCCCTGAGGCTCAGGACCACCAGACCAGTGTTGGACACAGACATGGACACCACAGGTCAAATACCAGACAACACAGAGCCAAGAAGGTAAGGAGAGGGGAGTGGATCCACACATCAGGAAAACCTTTCCCTTATTCTCCACCCCGCCCCAGGATGAGGGCTTCCCTAGCCACCTGACAGCTGGGAGCAAGGCCCACAGCGAGGTTCCATGCAGGCTTATTTGGTGAGGTGTGTGTATAAACAGGTGCGCACACACACACACACACACACACACACACAAACACACACACATGTGCTTTATAGTTAATAAACTATGCATCCTCCATGGGGTGGGGAATGGGGCTTGACTTGCAGACAAGTCTTTATATAGTGAAGAAAAGAGTTGAGAGCATCCTGTCCTGGCACCCTGGCTTCCAGGCATGAAAGATAATCAGTGTCAGAGTTCCTGCCTTCCTGAAGAAAGGAAGAAGATGGAGGCCAGGTTGGTTCAGAGCATCTTACGGAATTTTATTGACTATGAAAACCTATGTGAGTAAATGTTATGGCTTATCCAATAGAGCCTCATTTGACATTTACTTTTATTCCAATGTAGGAATTTTTTGCGTCCTCACTTTATGGATGGGGAAACTAAGGCCTAGATAAATTTAAAAATTTGTCTAGGGTCCCACTGCATGCAAGAGTCAGAAGCAGGATTTGAACCTCAGGCAATCTCCTTCCAAAGGATGTAGACATAATATCCACACCACAGCATCATGACTACTGTGGTCTGAATGTTTGTGTCCCTCCGAAGTTCCAATGTTGAAGTCCTAACCCCCAATTTTGGAGCTGGAGCCTTTAGGGGGTGCTTAGGGTTAAATGAGGGCATAGTGGGGATTGATGCCTCTGTAAGAAGTGACAGCAAAGAGACATCCCCCTCACCACTGCCACTGCCATGTGAGGACACAGAGAGAAGGCAACTGTCTACAAACCAGAAAGAAGGTCCTCTCCAGGAACCAAATCCGCCAGGATCATGACCTTGGACTTCCCAGCCTCCAGACCATGCAAAATACATTTCTGTTGGTTAAGAAACCCAGTGCACTGGAACTTGGCTACCATGGCCCAAGCTAATACAGATTTCAAATAACACAGCAACCTAGTTTATAGAAGATAACGATGAAGGAGATTTTCAACTTTCAATGTTTGTGGGCCCTGCTCCTGGGCTCCCAGGGAAGCTAGACTTTAACTTTAACCAAGGTCAAAATGGGACTGTCATGTGGGAAGAGGCCCCATGGGGAAGCAATGGTGTTGTCATGGGAACTGGGTACCCTCAGCTGTGTGATCAATGCCCCAATGACAGGAGAAGGGGAGGCTGACCCAGGACCTGGGACTCTCAGAGTCTCCCAGGGATGGCTGCCTCAACTGAGCATGAGGACTCCATAAACTCATCCTAAGACCAAGCTTTTTACAGCTCCAAAGATGTCCTCAACAGCAGGAGGTGATCATTCACCTGACCCCATTGTATTGGAAACCCAATTACTTCTGGCAGCATTGTAGCCAGCTCTCTCAAAAGCACAGAACCCAGTGTCAAAGAGCAGGTGTAATTTAGCCAGCTGAGCCGAAGGACAATGGAAAAGCCACTGGACACTCTCAGACTATTTCTCCCTCTGTAGCAAGTGTGGTTTATAAGCTTCAATGAAATGATTAAGATCACTTCAATAAATATCTCTTGAGTACAAGGGAGTTCATAGTAGAGTGAGGATGATCAGCAAACAGAAAATTAATGGCCGGACAATGTGATCGACCTCCCAAACAGGCAAAGGCAGGGGAATGTAAGGGTGAGGAGGGAGTGTCTACCTCTGTCCCGGTAGGCTGGAGGACAAATACAAATCCCACAGAAGGGAAGAAGTTGGAAGACATTTGCAAATATTTGTCAAGTAAATCTGATGTCTAAGTTGAGGATGCAGGAATGAGCAGTAGAGAACAAACTCATCTCATGAGCTGGGGGAGACTGGGAGGAGGCTGCCCTGGGGATACCCCCAGAGAGGAATCATCAACTGCCAGGAGATGCCCCAGCTTTGCAGGGATCACAGCATGGTCAGACTGACAGGAACATTTATTCACTGTTTGTTCAAGTAAATCACCTTATTCTGCAAAGAAACCAAGTTACCCTGCAGACAAAAGCTAAGTGAATTCGGACAATAACCTTGTCAATCCCTCTACTATCCCAGCACTGTTCCTGATTGTGATCAGTGGTTTCACTCCCGTCAGAGCCTAGACTGAACAGTGTCTGCAAAGGTGGAAAATCTGTGTCTGTTCTGGTGGGACCAGAGCCCAGACTTCAACCCTGTGCTTCCTCAGCAGACAGGCAATTGTCCAGAACCCTGATGGTCCAGCAGGTGCACCATTGTTCTTTTGTGATCTAAGCTATAGAACACAGTGAGTCTGCAACTTCTGTTTTGTTTCTTTATGTTTAAGAATGTATAATGAAAAGTAAAGCCAATGGGTCTAGACACCCTCCACCATGGCCCTGGATTCCAATATCCCTGGAAGTTTTCCCCAAATGCAACCAGGGAACTTGGCAACTAATGTCTCAGGTTCTGAAATCACTATTTCAGACAGCATCACCATTAAGAGTCACCTGTGGCTTGACCAGGAAGCACAAGGTGGAAAGGATGCTCTTAGTTCATGTCAAGATTCAAAGGGAGGCACTAAAACTGTCTCAGTGCACTGGTCTGCAACAGTGAAGCTGCTTAAGAGAGTAAAGTCTGTTTTATCTTCTGCAGTTTCTAAAATTCAAGTAAAATGAGAGGGCAATGAGCCAAAAAAGCATGATAATTGTGAAATTCCCATCTTGAGGGAAGACCTGCCAGAGATAAATCAGGGAGACAGAAAGTGGAAAATGGTCCAGATATTTAGGCCATAGGGATTTTACAACACAAGGTAAGTGGATTGGAAAATACTGCACACAACCCCCTTTGGGGAGCTGTGGCAATCAGCAGTTAAACCTAAGGCTGGCTGTCACATTGCCCAGGGTTCAAATCCCAGCTCTGACAATTGCCCGTATGTGACAACACTGTATGTCAGTTTCTTTGTCGTGTAATCATTGATAAGATAAAGTGAGGAAACTGATATAAACACTTAATACAATACCTGTCACTTAAATGCTAGTGATTACTCTGCCACAAACTACCATCCATCAGCACATTTCTCCCTCTTGGGGCAACAATACATCGATTTTATTTCCGTAAATATTCCTGATGTGGGGAGTACTGCTTAGTTTATAGAAACCATCACATTTTATTTGAGCTCGTTAATGGAGGTAATCATGATGAGTCTCTTTTTGAAATTAAGACGACTTTGGGGATGTGTTTCTATCACAATACTCTGGACACATTTTTATGTCCTTTAACATTTTCCAGCTCATGCACCTGTTCTTTAGAAAATAGACAGAATTTTCTTCTTGTGATTTCACTGAAGTTTACAGTCCATTAAATCCTTATCTAGATGAGATTTTTAGTCTATGGAACTTGTCTTAATTTGCATCGTAGATGCACAGAAAAGAGACTCTTTTATGGTAGATTTTGCACTCTGTTTGTTGTGTTTCAGTAAAAAAAGGCAGGTGAAGCTTTCTTTTTTTTTTTTTTTTTTTTAAATATTTTATTTATTTATTTGTTAGAGAGAGAGAGAGAGAGTGAGCACAGGCAGACAGAGAGGCAGGCAGAGGCAGAGGGAGAAGCAGGCTCCCTGCCGAGCAAGGAGCCTGATGTGGGACTCGATCCCAGGACGCTGGGATCATGACCTGAGCCGAAGGCAGCCGCTTAACCAACTGAGCCACCCAGGCGTCCCCAGGTGAAGCTTTCTTAAGGAAAGAGAAGGAGAGGAAGAATTCCTTCACCCTCCTGTTCTTGCTTGTTAGCATCAGGTGCACATAACAGAAACCTTCTCCAGGAGGGAGGGGAGGAGGGATGAGGGTGGAGAAGCCCAGAGGGTGGAGGAGGGGTAAGGGCAAAGGATTGGTGTGGGAAGGATATTTTGTTTGGGAAAATAGGATTGGTGATGGGAGGGAGCAATGCTTCTGGATGGATTCCTTATAATGCAAGGAACTTTAAAATATTCAGTATTCATTTCTATTCATAGTGTTTTCCCTCTTTGGGCATTTCTTAACTAAATATTAAGTTGAACTCCATAAAATTGCCACTTCTGTAAGTCAAACAAGAAAGAACTATGGCAATTTCCTACAATTTGGCTCCTAGGGAAAGAGGAAATCCTAGTCCCACCAAGGCACCTGTGCCCTCTTCACTCTGCCCTTTCCCGCCCTCCTTGATTCTTCTCCCTGAAATGCATCGTGAAGTCTCCTGTCCCAACTGACAACTAGACCTCAAACTTTATTTTCCAGAAAAGTTTGTCAAAGTGCTGAGTGTCCTCCTGCTTTTCTTGATGTCTTCATTTCATCTCTTCTAAGTTTTCTTAAGAATAAAATGCCACCTGAATGACTTTCCAGGATGAAAAATGATTACATTAACCTTTGCCTGGCAGGTTGGCTTTATCTGTGGTTGTCCCTTTGTCATTGTCCAGTTGGGTTCAAATGGCCCAGGGGTCAGAACGTGGATCACAACAGAGAGGCTTCCTCACGACATGACTTACTCCAAGACTGTAAACTAGCACAGGTAGATATTACCTGTTAGGACCCCTTATATCTGCAAGTGACCTTGAAAAGCCCTTGAGGTAGACACTGTTTAGAAAATGACCTTCCTCCTTTCTGGTAAAGCCATGATTTTACTTAGCTCCGCACTTCATCCCCAGCTGCAGCAGGAACAGCTGATGGACGACATCAATGTTCAGGCCCCACTTCACTGGCTTTTGTCTGTTTCTGACCAATAATGTGCAAGAGGAAGTTAACAGGGAGTCCAGGAATGGCCCTTCCTCCTAAAATGCTAATAGTGGAAAAGAATATTCCTTTCCTTCCTCTGGGCATTTTCATAAGTGGTAAGTGGACCGCAGCCCTCAAGAGCGCTGAGACAGTCTGCTTAGAAGTCAAGTCCGGTTCAGAGACTTGGGTCCTTGAATGGCCTGGTCAAGCCCCAGGGCAAGGAAGGGTTAACATTGTCACTTTCTTTTCTGAAAAAAGGACTCAGTAAATGTTTTTTGTCTTGCCTGAAGAAAAACTAAGACAGTTTAATTAGAGTTAACTGAAAAAGCAAAAGGAAACTCAACAGATTGATGAGGATTTCTGGGATCCAACTACTGACTTCCGTTTATGTGAGATAATAAATTATCTTCCTCCTTAAGCCAATGTGAATTCGCATTTTCAATGACTTGCAGCCAAAGTCAATACAACTGAAAGTCCACTAATCCACACTTCTGTCTTTAGTCAGACGTTCTTACAACCTCCAAGACCATGGAGAATCACCTCACTTTTAGAAGACCCTTTAGAATGGAACTCCACAATCAATTTCTACACCTCATTTCAATATTTAGTAAAACAACACAAAATGATTTTTACATGTAACTCAAACCTCCTGTGCTCCCATTCCAGCCTGGCTCAGTTCCCAAAATTAGGATCCTGGAGACAAGTTTATGTCCCTTCTGGCCAACTTTCCTGTACTTCTGAAACCCATTTGCTTCAAGCCATGAAACCTACCCTGGTTGTCAGGCCAGTCTGTTCTACCATGTTATTTGCTTTCTTTTTTTCAAAGACATGTGCCTCAGCAACTGTTCTATTTCAAAGGATTTAAAACACCACTGATGTATAAGACCACTGTTTTATGTACTGCTAAATAAGAAATCCTTTACCAGGAAAACTATGACATTCCATCAACTCTAAAGACTATCCTAATTCTGGAGATGCTAAAATATGTTTTTAAAACAAACTGAGGATGGCTGGAGGGGAGAGGGTTGGGAGGAAGGGGTAACTGGGCGATGGGGATTAAGGAGGGCACATGATGTAATGAGCACTGGGTGTTATATGCAACTGATGAGACACTGAATTCTACTTCTGAAACTAATAAAAAAATAAATAAAATAAAATAAGTTAAAGTTAAAAATAGAACTACCCTATGATCCAGCAATTGTAATACTAGGTATCTACCCACAGAATCCAAAAACACTAATTCAAAGGGATACATACACCCTGAGGTCTATAGTAGCATTATCTCAAATTATGGAAACAGCCCAAATGTCCATCACCTGATGACCTGATGAGTGGATGAAGATGTGATATATATATATACATATATATATATATAGAGAGAGAGAGAGAGAGATACATTCATAAATATACATATATTAGAAATAAAAAGAATGAAATCTTTCCATTTGCAATAACATGGATGGAGCTAGAGTATATTATGCTAAGTGAAATAAGTCAGTCACAGAAAGAAAATACCATATTTCACTCAGGTGGAATTTCAGAAACAAAGTCAACAAGCCAGGGACAAAAAGAGAGAAAGAGAGAGGAGCAAACCAAGGAACAGACTCTTACCTATAGAGAATAAGCTGCTGGTTACCCAAGGGGAGGTGGGTGGGGGGATGGGTAAAATAGGTGAAGGAGGTTAAGGAGGGTACTTGTCATGATGAGCACAGCGTGATGTATGGAAGTGTTGAATTACTATATCATACATCTGAAACTAATATCACACTGTATGTTTAACTGGAATTTAAGTTAAAACTTTATGATCTCCCTGATATGAGGAAGTGGAGATGCAAAGGGAGTGGGGGTTAAGGGAGTAGGAAAAGAATAAAGGAAACAAGATGGGATCGGGAGGGAGACAAACCAAAAGAGACTCTTAATGTCATAAAACAAACTGAGGGGGGTGGGGGGGAGGGGTGTTGGGTGAGGATGTTGGGGTTACATTATATGTTTATATAAAAAATAAATTAAAAAAAGAAACATTGTGGGATATAACATTAAAAAAAAACTTTAAAAAGTTTTTTTAAAAAGTGCATCTCAAGAATCATTACAGAAATGGTATTTTATCTTTGCACAGATGCCCCCTGCCAAAAAAAAATCACAAAGGAGGTGGAGGAAGGATTTGCACCATGTTGCTTCCTACATCTTCCAGAGAAGCCTGACCCAGTAAAATAACACTGTGTTGGGTGATGTGACATCTTTTTACACCTGGTCATGGTCCTGAGCTTTTGCCTGGACCTCCTTGGGCCTATGACTACTGGAGGTCCCTGAATGTCTCTTCCTAATGTCATGATCCCAAGTGTGAGGACGTTAAAGGGCAATGCAGAATGTCCAGGATAAGCTTTATTACGTAGCTATGTAGTTTCATGTTCCCAGCACCTCTCCTCCTCTGAAACTTTCCCTGTGCCTCTAATCCACCCCCTTTACCCATGTGTGTACACACGTGTGTGTATGTGTTATGTGTGTATGTGTTCACATGGGGGGAGGGGCATAGAGGTCCAAGGCACTCAGCAGCCCTTGCCCCACAAATGGCTGGGCTCTCTGGGTGACTGAAGCTACAAGATGTAAAATATGCAGCACTCAGTGTTTGAAACTGGCTTCAATAAGAAGAATGAAGCTAACATTCAAACAAAACAGGAAACTACATGGACACGATGAACTGATGGAGCCTCTGTCTCCAGTTCCACTTCCATTTCATTAAATGTGAAGCCCAGCCACATTCCTTACTCAGGTCCTGTGATACACTCCAAGATCCTTAAAATAAAACCTGTGTTTTATTTTTATTTCAGTGGCTTCAGTGAGGATTCCATCTCTTACAACACAAACGTCTAAAAAGCAAATCAACCATGTACCTGATCTGGTGGGCCAGTGTTCTATTGGGACTCATAGATCCAAACTGCCAGAATTAGTCTGTGAACTTAATGCACTACACTTGGAGTTTTGAAGACCAACAGACTGGGCTTACGTCCATGAGCTAGGGGACTCTGTTTCTCTGTTGCATCCCCAGTGTCTGGAACAATGCCCGACACAGAGCGGACACTCCATAGCTATTCACTGAATAATGAACCGATGGAAAGAGCCACTCGTGCAGGAATGAGGCATTTGCCTGCAGTAAGGATGCAATGTCGGGGAAGCATGTGAGCACACATCCCAGCTCTTCCACCCACTGGTGGAGAAAAGTAAGACAAGTCATCTCAGTCCCCACACAAAGGAGCTGAGGATGATGATGCCAGCTCTGGGACCAAATGGAAAAGTCACAACAGGTATTTCAAGAATTGGAAACATAGAATAAATGTCCCAAAGACAGATACAGGGCGAATTTTGGTTTGGGGAAAGTTTAGGGAGTAGGCATGATACTGTCTCTAAGAAACGTCTTGAAAGACTGTTTTTTTTTTTTTTTTTAAGATTTTATTTATTTGACCGAGAGAGAGATCACAAGTAGGCAGAGAGGCAGGCAGAGAGAGAGAGGAGGAAGCAGGCTCCCTGCTGAGCAGAGAGCCCAATGCGGGGCTCAATCCCAGGACCCTGAGTTCATGACCTGAGCCGAAGGCAGAGGCCTTAACCCACTGAGCCACACAGGCGCCACTGAAAGGCTGTGTTTTAATCAAATAACTGACCAGTAGAGTAAAGGCCTGAACTGGTGTTACGAAGGCCGTGGTGTTACCATCTCACTGGGTAACCCATGAGTACTTTACCGAGACTCTTTCTACCTCTGCTTTCCCAACGTAAGCAGGGAGGTTAAATGAACTCAGAGGTTTTCTAAAGTTTTTAATAGCAGAACTATGTTTTCAAACAATTCTGTGAACATATAAATGTTGAAATACTTGGGTAGTTTTTCTATGTGAACAGTCTATAGAAAATGCTCTTGTTGGGGTGAGGCTGGGGGCCCAGGACCAACTGACCCACAACCCAGCCTCATTGGGGTTTCCTTCAGCACTTCTGTAAAACATCAGACCCAGGGAACAAATCTGAAGTGGCTGAGCCAAACCATCTCCCCAGTGGTGGCTTTGTGTTGCAAAAAAGCAGCAAGTGTGACCCTGACCAGCTGCTTCTCCATCTGCTCTTCTGTCCTGTGCCCCAGACATGGTTCAGCGTTTCTTCAGAAATGTGCCTTTTACTGCCTTTGTTTGAGGGAGATAAGTTGAATGTATGTGTAAAATCAAAACTTAATAATTAAACCCTCTCCAGAAACCTTCCTGCTTAATAGGCAACAAGCCTTGGCTCAGTGACTGCAGAGAAAATTGTTGATTTTCATTGTTGAAATCACACATGGTGCAGCCACAGGAGCCCAAGGTGAGCCACTTCCCTCCTCAGAAACTAGTCCTGCCATCTGCTACCAGCATCTGGCCATAAGGCTTCCCAGAACACATGGATGTTCAAGGCTGTTATCAACGTGTGATAATACACTTCTTTTTAAAATATTTTATTTAATTATTTGACAGAGGGTGACACTGCAAAAAAAGGGGACACAAGCAGGGGGAGTAGGAGAGGGAGAACAGGCTACCCTCAGAGCAGGGAGCCCAATGCTGGGGCTTGATCCCAGCACCCTGGGATCATGACCTGAGCTGAAGGCAGATGCTTAACAACTGAGCCAAACAGGTGTCCCACGATAATGCATTTCTATTGGACAAGCCATTCTGCTGGTTCTGTTTGAGAGCATGTATCTTTGTCAGCATGGGCTGGCTTGGAAGAGATGGAGGATCCCTGCTTCTTTATTACTATTATTAAAGCTGTATCCACCTAAATCTTCCATGCCAAATATATATCAAAATATAAGTGTTAATCAACTCTACCTTGGAGAACATTCTCACAGTTGGCCATTACGACAACAGTAGTTAGAAAAAAAAAGGACCAGTCTCTTCCAAGAGAAGACTGAATCAGAGTCAATTTTTTTACCCTGTTTCTGTGGTCAGAGACAGATATGTCCCATGCAGGATAGCATGGGACAAAACAGGTGACAGGAAGCTTAGTAGGCCAGGACTAACTCCACCTTCCCTCACCAGCTTTTATCTACCAGAATTGGCCAATTCAGAGTCAGAAGGAACCTGGAAGAACAGTTGGGAAACCAAGGCTCAGAAAGGAGGCATCTTGTGCCAGGTCACTCAGGCGAGCAGACACAGCACACTCAGGTGAGACAATCCAGGACCCCTGGGCTTGAACCCAGGTTAGATCTTCTACGGCCCTCTCTGTGCTCAGAAAATAAACTACTATTTGAGGTTCAGAGTTTGACACAGGTCAGTAGTGTGATCATGAGGGTATTTCAACCGAAGGTCCCCGGGATTTCCAGCGCAGTAAGATCCTTGACCAAACATGAGACTGACTCTACCCCTACTGCCAGGCACCTTCCCTACCCCACCCCACATTTCAACACATTATGGCTAACTCTTATTTTCCCCGTACCTACAGTCATGAGCTTTGGAGTTCACAGGTCCAAGTTCAGATGCACACTCCTTCACTAACCAAGTATCAGGGTAACTCTGGACTCATTATCTAACTTTGCTGAGTCTCAGTTTCTTCATCTGTGAATTGGAGAAATGCGGCCATCTTGCAGGCCAAGACTAGTGCAGGAGCACACAAAGCAGTGCCCTGTCTCTGTGTCTGACCTACTGGCCTAAGCTCCTCTCCAGAGCTCCCCATGGGATCGGCGACATACTGGCCCACCTCTCCTCTCCCTGCCGCCTCCTCCTCTCCTTGCTGGCTTCACCTGGCAGCTCTGCCTTAGAAATCACCTGTGTGACTCTTCCTCTCAGCGTGTTTCCGGGGACTGCTCTGCCACATCAACTACTGAGGGTCAGTGTCTGTGGATTAAGTTTATGCAGTCCCTGACATTGTATCTGCCTTAGAGAGACTGCACCTGTGGGCAGACACAGCTGTAATTCTCCTCCTGGCTCCTCCTTGTGGCCCTACTGGCCGTGGGCATAAGCTCTGCTGTCCAGCAGCACAGGAGCTGTGGTGTCGTCTCATAGGCCCCAGGAAATCCCCCTACTCCCCCTACAGTGAGGGAGCTCCCTCATTCCCTCCAGGCCTCTGGAGACAATAAAGGATCTCCCCCTGGCATTCAGAGGTGTGGGGAGCAAAACCCTGCATGCTGGGATGTTTTGGTTAAAACCTCTGCAGAGAGGAGAAAATTGAACATGGATGGGGATTTATGGGGCTCTCCCCCCAGTCCCCACCCCACCCCTCTGTCCTCTGGGGGCTTCTTTTAGTGCCACTTTCATTGTTAAAGTGTAAAATCAGGAAGGACTGGGCTACGAAATTCCACACTGCCTCCCCCTGTCTTCCCTACAAGGCCCTCCAAGAGATCAGCCACGTCTTTCTCCTCTCACAGGGTATGTCGTTCCTTATTTTAATCAGAGGGCTCTGACTTTTGCATAATTTTTACACCTCCACACGCTCACACAAGATTCTGTGAAGTGCAGACATGTGAGAAGTCTGGTCCTGCTGTATCCAAACAAAGAACCAGAATAGGTGCCTCCTTGGTAGGAGGAGTAAGTGGGAGGGCATCCCTGGTTCATGCCACAGGTTCCTTCCTGGATGTGCTAGGCTTTGTGATCACTCTGGTCTCAGAATGAAGACATGGGACAGAGGCCTTAAAGAGTAGATAGAGTATCTCACAAAACTGGAGAGATGTGAAAAGTCAGCAGTCATCTCCAAAAGTAAGGGCAGAAATCAGGGTGGCTGCAGGGCAAGAAACTTGGTTTACCAAGCAAGTGATGCCTTACCTTATCTGGGTCTCAGGAGCAACCAGGCTATACTGTGCTGCCACACCAGGAGGTCTCTCTGTCATCAAATCCCCCACTGGAGGCCTGGTTATAATTTCCTGGACCTCAGACAGTCCGTCCAGAGGTCTGGGATGGGCTCCCCAAAATCTGTGTTTCAGCAAGTGTCCAGGAGTTGCTGCTGCTCCAGAGTCCCCACTTTGAGAATTGCCAGACTACACCAGACATGACCATCAACCACACCTGACCCACTCTCTGGTCTGTCAGGCTCATCACAGCTCATGATTGCTTCTATTTACCTAATCATCAATCCCCCTGACCTGATGAAAACTCTGCACATGTTTATATAGGTCTTGATCCTTGGGAGGTGACTCCACACACAGTTGGATGAATGACGTCAACATCTGGGCACTGGGGGTCGCATTTCAGCAGACAAACTCAGCACATACAAAGAATGAATATTTACTGAGCAGGTTATCAAGTGCCAAGCATGCCACACGAGCCATCTCTCTAAGTCCTCACAGCAATCCTATGCAGAACATATTACCAATATTCTGTTTACACAGAAGAAGGAACTGTAGCTCAGAAAGATTAAGTAATTGGCTAAGGTCACACAGCCATGAAGGAGCAGAACCAGAAATGACTCTCAGCATGACACCCAAGCCGGTGTTCATAACTTTTACATCTCTGCAGAAAAAAATTAAGGAACTATCCACTCATTGTCTCCTCTCCATCCAAGTATCCTTCTCCTGAGAAGACTTCTCTGAGCTCTATGCCACACACAGCCCAGGCAGAATTCACTGCCATCCTCTTTGATGGGAGTTTCAAAACCACAATGAGATACCACCTCACACAAGTCAGAATGGCTAAAATTAACAAGTCAGGAAATGACAGATGCTGGCAAGGATGCAGAGAAAGGGGAACCCTCTTACACTGTTGGTGGGAAGGGAGTTTCAAACTCTGTAAAAGAAGCAGAGTGATAGTGGGAAAAAAGGCAGAGGTGATGGTGGAGGGAGGAGTGATGATGGAGGGAGACAGAATGGTGGTGGGGTGATTTAGGGGTCATGATGAAAGGAGGTATAGATAATGACAGAGGGAAACAGGAATTATGATGGGGGAGACAGCAGGGGTGATGATGGAGAGAGGATTTATGATGGAGCAAGGCATGCGTAATCATGGTGGGAGGCAGACATTGGCAATGTTGAAAGCAGATAAAGGCTGAAGATGGGGAGAGAGGTAGGAGCAATGATGGAGAAATGCAGACAGTGGGTGGGCCTGAAAGAACCTGGTAGCTTGTGTTATAATACTGGCACACTGTTCTGAATATCAGGTCTGCCATTATAGGGCTTCCAATATGGAAGTAGTATCAGACATTATGTTTTCAAGATTGCCTGCCTGAATTCTCCAAACACAGTGTTTACGTCAAGGCCATGTGGGACTGTGACCCCAGAAACAAGTGTGAGGGATGGGGAGTGAAACAGGGAAAGGAAACATCCCTTCAAGGGTGCATTGGGGTGGTCTCAGCTAATGCCCACTGTCATTCAATCTGGGAGCACTGAGGGAGAAACACCAGGACACCCTCAGGAGGAACAAAAGAAGAAGCATTTACCCATTGACTCCTTTGAAAGGTGACTCTCCTCTACACCCAGGTGGGACACGTAAGTGCCACATGGGATCCAGTTGTCCCACACCAAGACATCAAAGAAGGACCAAGCAAGAAACAAGAGAGGTCCATTTCAGGTTTTGTAAGGCTGGTGGAAGCCTGTGTGGGACTGGAATCACAGCTACAGATGCAGTAAAAGAGGGAACCAAGAGGATTTAGGGGTGCCCAAGACTGTCTTATACAGAAATCAGCAGGGACATGGAGAGTGGACACAAAGGAAGAAATGAAGGAGAAACCCCAGCACCACCTCTCATCTGAAAGGACACTGAGTGGGTGGATGGATGAGTAGTGGATAGACTGATGCACTGGATGGATGGATGGATGGATGTCCTGCAAGGTTTTTTAGAAGCATCTAAGAACAGCCATAGATCAAAGAGGAGAAAATAACTGCAAATAGGTCTTGAAAAAACAAAAATAACTGAAGACAAGGTACAGAGAGCACTAAGACTAAAATTTCTCCAACTCTTGGTACTAACCTATTTCTCCAAACTTCTTGCTGTCAATACAAATTTGCCACTAATTTCTGTGCCCCATCTATTTCATTCAAGGACTAGGATTAAATGTGAAAAAATGGCCAATGAGCACCAGGAGAGCCTCACTGTCATCAGTGATCAGGAAATGCAAATTAAAACCACAGGGAGATACCACCACATGCCACCAGAGCAGCAAAAAAATGAAACCTGGCATTGTCAAATGCTAGCAAAGGTCCAGATCAGGACTCTTGTGTTAGTGGGTGGCATGATGACAGAACTGTGCTGGAAACTATTTGTCACTTTCTCATAAAGTCAAACCTATATCTCAGCTATGACCTAATGACTCCACAGTTGGAGAAGTGAAAGCTCATGTCCACAAACAGACTGGAACCAAGGTTCACAGTGCTCACCCATAACCATGAAAGTTGGAAATAACCCAACCATGCATTCATCTTGTGATGAATAAATAGCTGGTCATCTGTTCAGACCTTGGACTATTACTCAGTCCCAGAAATAAGGGGATTCTGAGATTGGTACAAGCATGGATGAATCAACAAAATATTATATGGAGCAAAAGGGAACAGACACACACAAAAAAGTACATGCTTCATGTGAAGTTAAACAACAGGCAACAGCAATCTGTGCTGAAAGATCAGAATGGGTACCTGCATAGAGAGCAGGTTGGGGGGATTGAGCGTGAAGGGTCACAAGGGAAACCCCTAGAATGATGCCAATGTTCTAAATCTGTCTGGATGATGGTTACACAGAGGTATAGAATTGCCAGAACTCATCAAATGGAAACTTAAGCATCTGTGTGTTTTCTTCAGTGTAGCTTATATCTAAATAAAAAACAAACAATATAAATGTGGACATCTGATTGATAATAATCGCTCCCCTCCACAGGGCCTTCCCAAAGGCCTTTGAATGTGTCCTTCTGACAAAGGAGATACAGGTAGGGAATTTTGCCTTGGTGTTCACAGAGCTATCCCAGATCCTAGAAGAGTACCTTGATTTGTTGTGTGAATAAATGAAGTCATGATCAAACACATTGCATAGATTCGGTCATGGAATATTTGCTATGAGCTCAGATGAGAGATTCTTCCACAATGCCAAAGCTCAAGTGTTGGGGACAAGTCTGACCTTACCATCCTCAGCTTCAGTTGCCAGAAGCCTTCAGATAGGAGAAAAATTTTGGTCCCCTTTGTGATGACTTTCTGGAAATCCTGGACCTTCTACAATTTTTCTGGCAGTGTCCGCAACAAATCTTCTTACCTCTGTTCATGAATTTCATCCAAATGCTAAACTACGTTTATAGGGACAACTGGCAGCTAAAATAGTTAAGCCTCCCCTCCATCCCAGGGCTGAATAAAACCCAGGGTCCTGGGACCCGGGAGTTAGTATCTCTGTTAAGAGACAAGGGACACAGACCAGGAACTTAGGTGTCCCTGTCACCTCTGAGCTCCATTCAGCTCACTGAAGTGCCTCCCAGCCTGTCTCTTCCAGCATCCAAGGAAGGTAGAAGGCACAGGTGATGCAAGGAAACAACCCTGAAGATGCAAACTGACCAAGGCACAGGGGACTGCACAGTCACCAATCCTGTGGCTCCAGCCACAGGCTCCTATCCTGTGTGCCTGTGGGTGTGCTGACCCACAGGCACACTCCTGAAGCGCAGGTCTCTGCCAGATCCTAGGTGCCATGCTCTCTGGACACTCCCTCCCAGCTGCTTGAAGCATCATGGGGACTGTCAGCCCCTCTCAGATGCTTTGAGACCCCTCACCAGCAAGATAGAACAGAACTAGCCATGTTCCCTTCATCACACCCTTCTGAAGGGAGACATTGACCAGGCCCAGACCCTGTCAGACCAATGACTCTGACTTCTGGTCTGGGGAGACTTGGAAGTCCAAAATAGATCACAGCAGACCTGTAGTGAGCATCTTGTCCTATTAGATGACACCTGAAGGCAGGTTTTCAATAAGCCAACTGTATATTACAGAATTCATAGAAATTTGTATTATCATCTTTGTTTTGTTCTCCAAATCCTGTATGGGGGTTGCTGCCCACAGGATGGCACCAGAAAATCAGCCACACAAGGTGAAGCACATCTGTGAGTCTGGAAAGAACACCTGTCATCAGTGCTTTCCCCCAGAGTTCCCCTACACACCCTATTAACAGTGAATTTTGTTCTGAATACCTCAGGGAGCTGGAGCTGCATCTGGGACACTGGGATAGAGTCTCCACTACACGGGAAAAGAATGAAAGGCAGCACTCACCCGTCTGTTCATCTGCCCAAAGAATACTTGTTGAGTACCTACTATGTGGTGTATTTAATCCTTAGGCCCAGGCAGGGCACCCACAGGGTCTATTAAGAAGGCCTCACCAAAAAGGGGAATCCTCCTACTGTTGGTGGGAATGCAAGCTGGGGAAGCCACACTGGAAAACAGCATGGAGGTCCTCAAAAAGTTGAAAATAGAGCTACCCTACGACCCAGCAATCACACTACTGGGTATTTACCCTGAAGATACAAATGTAGTGATCTAAAGGGGCACATGCACCTGAATGTTTATAGCAGCAATGTCCACAATAGCCAAACTATGGAAAGAACCTAGATGCCCATCAACAGATGAATGGATAAAGAAGATGTGGTATGTATATATGTATATGTATATACTATATATATATACACATATATGTGTATATATATATATGTATATATATATACACACACACACACACACACATAGTGGAATACTATGCAGCCATCAATCGAAATGAAATCTTACCATTTGCAACCACATGGATTGAACCAGAGGGTATTATGCTGAGTGAAATAAGTCAATCAGAGAAAGACAATTATCATATGATCTCTCTGATATGAGGAATTTGGGAGGTAGGGTGGAGGGTTGTGGGGGGGTAGGGAAGGAAAAAATGAAACAAGATGGGATCGGGAGGGAGACAAACTATAAGAGACTCTTCTTAATCTCAGGAAACAAACTGAGGGCTGCTGGCAGCAGAGGCAGGATAGAGTGGCTGTAATATGGACCCTGGGGAGGGTATGTGCTATGGTGAGTGCTGTGAATTGTGTAAGATTGGTGAATCACAGACCTGTACCCCTGAAACAAATAACACATTAAATGTTAATTTTAAAAGAAGAAGGCCTCTCCAAGGGGGTGGCATAGGAGTGGACACTGGAGTTAGAAAGAAGTTCAGCCATACAGAGAAACAGGGAAGAAGCCGAGGGAGGAAACAGTACGACTACCTCTAGTGTGAACACTCTTAGCATATGAAGAAAGAGCCAGTCCTGTGTGGCTGAGGCTGTAATTGGGAGATGGGATGGGGCTGAAGGTGGGCAGACACTGATCACACAGGACCTGATGCTATCAATGAGACTAGGGTTGATCTAAGTGCAATGGGAGGCCATTAGGGGTGGGAACATAGCAAGATAGTTAATCAACAGATTTGTGGTTTCATTAAATCCATCTTGGCTGCAGAGGGAGGACTGGGAGCAGGGACAGGAATGTGGGTGTTATTACAGCACCTTCAGGAGAGCCCCAATGGCTTGGTTGCTAGGAAGGCACTGGAGGAACCAGAGGAAGGATCAGCTGCATGAGGAATTCTGAAGGCATCATTCAAGGAGATGCTTGTGGATTGAGAGAGTGGTGAGGACAATGTGAAAAAATCAAGGCTGACTCCCAGGCTTTTGAAATGGAATACTAGATAATCAGTAGTATCTCATATTGAGATGAGGAAGCCCATGGCAGGAGTAGGGCTGGGGTGGGGGAAGGGTGAGGTGTCACAAAGCAGAGGTTCTGGGTTGGCCAAGTTTCAAGAAGCTGGTCAGACATCAAGCATGATGCTGAGCAAGCAGCAGAGGCAGGCTGACTCCAGGAATGGGGTCAACATAGTGTGAGATCCACCAACATTCTGAGAATGTTCACAACAATGAAGCAGTTCTACCACCTGGAAGGTGAAGGAAGATAGGAGAGCTGAGGGTTGAGCCCCAGGGAGGAGCCATCAGAGGAGAGCAGCAAGAAGAGGCTGGGGAGGGAAGAGGGAATCCAAAATTTCAAGAAGAAAGGGGAAGGAAAACCACTGTCTTCAGGAATTGGGCAACAAGTCTTGGAGTGTGGACTGCCTGGAATATTTGGAAGTGGAGGCAATTTGGAAGTGGGTGATTTGACCTAAGTGGTTTTTGCAGGGTGGGTTTGGGGGAGGGGGTAAAACCTGATTGCATAGTTCTAGGTAGGTTGTGAGGTGAAAAAGTGGACATGGGCAGAACAGACCAGTGGTTGAAGAAGTTTTCCTTGGAAAACAGAAAAACAGAGTCGTGGGAGGTGTAGGACTCAGAGAGTTATTTTCAATATGTGTGACACTCAAGGTTGATAAGAATGATCCGGAATGGAAGGGGAATTGATGATGTAAGAGGGAGGGGGAACATAGGAGCACAAACCTTGAGGATTTGAGGAGGGCTGGGATTCAGTGAGCAGAGGAGGGATACTTGCAGTGGGGGCGAGGCAAAAGGGTCAAAGGTGAGGCTATCTGGGCAAGCTTAAGAGTGTGGGTCAGGATGGTGCACAATGGACATGCAGCTAGAAAGGAGGCAGGTACCAGCCAGGAAAGGGCAGGCATCAGAAAGGGGAGGGGGGTCCCAGATTTATCAGAAAGAGAGTTTCCTCAATTTCCATCATTTCCTTTCTTCGTGCCTCTTGCCTTTGTTCCACTGGGGACGGGTCATAGATGTACTGTCTGATGTGTGATACAGGATAGACAACAAGAGATGACCTGCTTCCAAAAGGACCACCTGCTTTGTAATAAAGAACAGAAGTTAGAAGACCCAGTTCTCAATTGCTCTCTCTTTGTCTGTCATAATAGACTGATGGTCTCTTCAAAGCCAACATGCTTTGCTGGCCACAGTACACCAGCACATCCAAAATGACCCTTCCCCCAAGCCAAATCCATACTTTAATTTTGCAGTTATTTTTTCTTACTTCAAATTTAAATCATAGTCATTGTACAATGTTTATAAAATACAAACAAGACAAAAGAAGATCACAAATATCCTATGTATTCCTACCACCTAGAGATATTCTTACCTATGCATATCTGTGACTGGTCTGGTTTATATCCATCACTTTTTATACACACAGAGATGTTCTCTTTTTATAAAAATAGAACAATACTATATATGTTGGTTCATAACTTTTTAAAATATTTCCTATCTCTCATTTCAAATCACTAAGTACTCTTCAACATCATTTTTGATGGACATGCCACTTAATGGATGCAACATCAAGGACTAGGAGAGGTGCTTGTTTAGTAGTGAAGTTCTGGGGTTAGAGGCCACATTGCTTATGTTCTGCTACTTACTGCTGCCATCACTGCTCCATGCCTCAGTATCTTCATCTGTAAGATGGGGATAATGACGGTACCTACTTCATAAGGTTGTTTGTCAGTTAAAAGGGAGAAATTATGCAAAGTTCCTAGAGGACTTGAGAACTGTCAGCTAATAACAATTTATTTCCTCCTTGTTGGGCACTTATCTTCTTTCCACTTTTCTATATACAAAGCTTCACTGAGTAACTATCATGTTGTTTATTCTAAAATATTTCCTAAGGATGCATTATTAGAAGTGGAAAATTTCCCCACACAAGGAATTTTGCCTTCCAGAAAGTCTTCCAAGTTATGTTACAACCTGCAAGATGAGAAGTGTTTGTTGCCCATACCTGTGAAAAACTGCATGTGTGTGTTTATATTTTTTATAAAGCTTTCCAATTGCCACTCCAAAAATACTGCCTCATTGTTATCTTTCTTCTTTCATTAGCAGTGAGTATTTTCATTATGGATTGACCATTTTCATCTACACTATACATTAGCTATTTGAAGCTTTACTCCATTTTTCAGTGTTAATCTGTTTTCTTTTTAACATGTGAGCACTCTTTCTATACTACAAATATTAACCATTCATAAGATAATCATGTAATTTATTGCCCAAACCAGGGAACCTTTGAAAGTGAAAGGGCTGTGATTGATAATTAGGCAGGACAAAAGGGGCAGAACTCTCTGGTTACCATCTAACCATCCTCCACTCATTGCAAGTATTTTTCTTACTTTGCCTTTTGCCTTTCAATTTTAAGGGGCTTTTGATAGGTAGAGATTTGAATATTTGTAGAGTGAAACCTCTTTCTTTAAACCTTCTGCTTTTTATATGTTGTTGTGAAAGTTTTTCCTAAGGCAAGAAATTCAAGACTCTAACCCAGGTGCTCCCAAGGTGGTCTCTAGCCATTCCTGAAGGCCCACTTAGGTCCATCTCAGGGTCCTAGAGTTTAGGTCCCACATGAGCAGGCAGGTAGCCTGAAAGAGCATGTTCTGTTTAGAGCCATGTGGTGCCATGCTGGAAGGAGAGAGCCAGACTCCTAACCAAAATCTCTCAGTGTCTTTGTTCAGCAACTAATTAAAGTCTTATAAATACATACATACACAAGTACACACACATACACACACATATACATACTCTGTCAGGGGAGAAAACCAGCAATGCAGAGCACCTGTGCAAACCACATTTGGCCCATGAGCTGCCAGGGAGGAACCACGATCCTTCTGCTTCTATAACACTTCCCCTAACTATCCTAACTCAGCCTCTGCTTTTTTACAGCAATTTTCCGTGCTATCTTGAGCCACTGAATATATTTCTCTTTTTAGTGATTACAGAAAACTGGGGTTATTTGATTACAAATGGAGTCTGGCCATGGGTTTCACACCATGAGACCTTGTTGACACCCAGACTATTGACTGTTAGTTCAAAACCTAAAACATGGATATTTTCAGCTTAGTGTTGAAGTCCAGGTGGTATATAGGGAGCCCACATTTCTAACTAGCCATAGCAGCTCCTTGGGACATGGCTAGTTTGATTTCACAAATCAGGTAGTGGTACCAGTGGTATATTAGCAGACCAGAGTTTGTGAGAAGCAAAGTCAGCTCAGGAATGAAAAACATGGCCATCACATTGGTCCCTTTTTCTGGCCAACTGAGGGTTGCAGCTGTGTCATTCATAGATGGCTGAGTGCCCCAATGTGCACCACAGTCTCCTGCACTGGAAGCTCTGGCTCTCCAGAAGTGGGTTGAAGAGAAGTGAAGATGTTCCTCTGTGATGTCATCCAAGCCAAGTGTACCAAGAAAAAATCCTCACTATATCATCCAAGCTGATTTCATGAGGTTTTGCAAAATGAACTACTAATTTACTCTCCACTGTCTCAAGCCAGTGTCTCAGAGACAGCAACCAGCATGTGAGAGCTCATTCTATGGGTAGGTACAGGAGAAATCCCCACCTGGCAGCTCATAGAATGCTAATCTGGATTTCATGGTGGGGAGCATCATGCGGAACATCTCTTACTCCCAGTGAAACTCCAGCATGGTCATATTCATTCTCTCTCTCTCTCTCTCTCTCTCTCTCTCTCTCAGGTAGTCACAGCTTTCCAGAGTCATTCCCAATACCACACTCCAGTGGCCAATCTAGACTCTGTTTCCACTCTCACTTCCATTCTCACTCAATGAGTTTATACCTTTTCTCCAAAGTCCTTTCTCACAGTGACCTTCTGAGCCATGAAAGATAGAGCAGGTACATTGGGAGTGCCAAGGCCATGGGCCCCTGGGTAACCAAGCTGGGAAAGAACCAGGTCCTCTGCTCACAGGCCCCAACTTGTTCAAGCCTGCCTTCTGCTGAGAGCCCTCCCCTCTTCCCAGCACTGACACCACCCTTTCTGTATTGCCTGCTGGGTGTATGTAGCAAAGACTAAGTCACCTATTGCCCCAAACCCTTCTGCAGTAATCTGTCAGTGACAAGCATCAGTAAAATAGTGTCCACTGGTAAAAAGGCATTCCATTAAACTGATGTCAGATGGTGAGCTTTCAGAAGCCAGCAGAATTCCCTCTCAATCCCTATACACACCCATCTGTGCATCCACTCTGTGAACTCTTCTGGCAGCTGTGGCCTGCTAGCTATCAAGGTACAAGGCAAGAAGCTAGAAGAGTAGTTCAGATCACTGTATCCTTCAAACAGGGCATAGGGCCTGGGGCAAATCCCACTCCATCTCTGAGCCTCAGTTTCCCCATCTATAAAAAGGGAGTTGCAAGACAGGTGGTCTTTGAGAGGTTTCCATCCTCCAGAGTTAAACATTGTGCCAGACCTGCTACTTCAAGTTAATTAGGCAAAACCACAACATGGAATATGGAGGAAATCATCACCTAGTGAACTTTTCTACTCAATTATCTCAGATGCCCATTTTTATTCACCTGACTGAAGGGATTCACTATCTGGTGTTCTAAAAGCACACAATTTGAGATGGGATAACACATGAAACAAGAAAGCTCGGCTTCTGAGAAAAGATGCTTGAGATCATTATGCTAAAGAAATCAGAAATTCAAGAGAATAAGCTGGGCCAACCCTGGCGCATGTCCTGAAGCTTTCTGGTGCTATTGAGATCTGGGTGCTCCCTTTCCTTCCTGCCCCCAGCCCCCGCTCCCAAAGCTGGGGTTTAAACACCAGCGGAGTGAGAGGCTACACACTCCAGAAAGACCCCTCCCCAAATCCCTTCCTGCCTGCTGACTGGAGCCAAAATTTCCATCAAGAGCTCAGTCATTCATGCTTCAGTTTCCAGCTCAGTGGGCAGCGTCTGTGCCTTTGTTCAGGGGACTGCCACCATCACCATCACCATCCGCACCTTAGGAAGAAGGAAAAAGGAAAAAACCCTTGCCCAAGGAGGTGCAGAATGGCCTTATCCCTTTGCCAGGTCCCAGTGGACAGAGCAAGCGTAGGTGACCAGACAGGCCTGAGGGACCACCTAATGGAGGTGTGGGTCCATCCCAGGCAGGACAGGCTGAGGATCCATACAAGCACACCTGCTTCACATTTCTAACTAAATTTGTTTTTGGACTTGTCTGCATATCGTATGTTCCCCAAATGCACAGACAGAAGTATTCTTTAGTCCTGATTAATTGCTTTTAAAAATAACCTGTTAACTAACCACCAGGAGATGTTCCTTGTCAACAAAAGTTGTTCTTACCACTGGCTAAGGTAAAATACTTTGACTGTTAAATACAGAAGGCAGTTTTATTTCCATAGCACTTCTTGGTTCTAGCAGGCCTGCTGGCCACGAAGGAGCTCTGAGCCAATTTCACCAGAGTTCCTCCCTGACCAGAGCAGAAAAAACTCACAGTTCCTTGTTTTCTCCCATGTGGGGTAGGGGGTGGGGGAGGTGAGCCTTGTGAAGCATCATAATAATGCAGAACCTTCATGTGCTACTGTGGAATTGCTCAAATTAGTACTCCCACACTATCCCTGCACACACTTTTCACCTTCTAATTTAGTATCAATATTTGAAAATACAATGAAATAAAAGATTTTAAGCACTTTTATGATTTTTCTAAATTCTTCACCATCCTTCCACAAATAACAAAGGAATTGTCTTGTGAATTTGCTTTAGACATCCCCTCATAAAGAGAGGGGGTTTTCCTGTACCAGAGAGTAAGACTGGGTGCATCAAGTACAGCCAATGGCATACAAACTGACCACTGTTGACAAACTCATCAGGCAATGTCATGACAACTTGGACTTCCCCTTGAACAAGTGGCATCTTTGTGCCTCAGGGGAGAACTGCATGGTGCTGAGATGAAGAGAGGTGAGTTCCCATGGGTAATGGCCATACTCAGAGATGCAATAGGGCCCAACCCTGGCAGCCTGGAGGGGGACCACTCCAGCCTCACCTGCTCCTTATCCCTGGCCCTGTTCCAGTCAACACTAATCAACACCCTGAAGGTAGTCAGCCCCAAGAGACCCCACCATGGCACAGGGGCCACTGGGCTAGAAGGGACAGTATAACACAGGACAGTAAATCAGACAGGCCCTCATAGGCTACTTTTGGACCACATATAACCAGATAGGAGCTTCTGACATTTGAACTCAAAGGATCAGTCATGCAGAAATGAGATGGAAGAGCCTTTCTAATAAGTCCTACTTTTTAGCTCCCCACAAGCTTAATATGAACCAACACTATGACATGGCTATTAGAAATATTAATTAAAAAGCTAGGACTTCAGGGCCTCTGGGTGGCTCAGTCAGTTCAGTCAGTTAAGAGTCTGTTTTCACCTCAGGTTGTGATCCCAGAGTCCTAGGACTGAGCCCTGCATTTGACTCCCTGCTCAGTGGGGAGCCTGCTTCTCCCTCTGCTTCTACTCTCTTTATCACACACACACACACACACACACACACACTCACTCTCTCTCTCTCTCTCTCTCTCTCTTTCTCTCTCTCTCCCTCTCTCTTTCCATCAAATAAATAAATAAATAAAATCTTTTTAGAAAATAAGCTAGGATCACTTCAGAGGGTATTCAAAGAATTTCTGTGGCTGTTTCCAGTCATTTCCATGTCCCTACTGATCATCACATCCATCTCAATGCTCCCGTCACCTCTGTTTTTGCTGCTCACACCACCTTCCTGAGGTTCAGACATGTTTCCAACAATCTATGGACCCCTCTACCCAAACATCCCACAGAACCCTGAAACTGAACACTGTGTTGACACCACCATCTACCTGCCACACTCACACTGCACCCATCCTGCCTACAGCCCATTTTCTAGGTCTCCCAGTGGCCCCAGCATTAGACACTTGGTCCTTGTCTTACACCCTTCTCTCCCTCTTACATCCTTCTCTCCCTCACCTTCTGCCAAAGCCACTTCCCAGAGAGTATCCTCTGCTGGTCTCTACACTGCCTACTTCAGCTCAGGCCATCAGCACCTCCTGCCTGGACAACAGCAGTTAACTTTCCACCTGATATATTTTCCTCATTCATCAAAGAATCCAGAATGATATTTTAAAATGCAGTTTTGGGACGCCTGGGTGGCTCAGAGGGTTAAGCCTCTGCCTTCAGCTCAGGTCATGATCTCAGAGTCCTGGGATGGAGTCCCGCATCGGGTCCTCTGCTCAGCGGGGAGCCTGCTTCCCCACCCCCTCTATCTGCCTGCCTCTCTGCCTACTTGTGATCTCTCTCTGTGTCAAATAAATAAATAAAATCTAAAAAAATGAAGTTTTGATTATCATCACATCCTTCCAACACGATCTATCTCTTATAAAATAAAGCACAAATCTTGTAGCAAGGCTTCTCAAGTCTTTCGAGATCTAGCACCTGCACACCTTTCCCATTCTGCCTGCCACTCCTCTTCACATGGAGGATATCCTCCTACATGATCCACATTCATCCATAAGAGGCCCTTAGTAGCGAGTGTAATTGCACCACCACTTCAGACCCCATGGTCTAAGACTGGTGTGAATGTAAACTCTATGATGAGTTCCCTAATAACCCTGCCCCCCGCTCTAAACGCTATGCTCTCTTCTCCACTTGAATGTATCTTATTATGAACTTTTCACACTATAAAATGAATTTCTATTTATATATCAACTTTTTTTTACATGTTGAAATATTTTTCTCATTTTATCAAATGTTTTTTATTAACATATAATGTTTACCTCAACTTCAGCCATGAGACACCAAGCAATTTTGGGGCATGACCAGGTCTTGTCTTTGTAACATCAGCACCAAGTTCATAGTCTTTGAATACTTACTAAAGAAGAAAATAATTTAATTAATGCCTAAATACATAGAGAGATGAATCGATGAGTGGATTGATGGATGGATGGAAGGGTGTTTGGATGAATGGGTAGGTGGATAGATGGGTGGAAGAATGGTTGAAGGTTTGGGTAGAAGAGGGTTTGGATCCATGGATGGGCAAATGGGTTCCACATTCCATCCCTTTGCATATTACATTGTCCCTCCTGCCCACTCTAAGTCTCTTTTCAGGCATCTTCTCCTGGTGTCATTTATAGCAGCAGGAACTGCCCTTCCAAAGCCAGCTCATGGCTCATCAATGTGTAAGCATATCTGTGAAAGGTTTCTAATAAGATTCATGAAGCTGAGAAACTTCAAGAAACAGCAAGCCTGCCTCCTAACAAGCTGTTTCTGGAAAATACAGCACCGGCTGCCAGAAGAAGCAGGGCGCTTTTTGGGATGGATAAGTGAATCGCATATGAATTCCCAAAAGAAGTCTTCAAGCTCAGACAGAAGCCATCATATCCTCATCTCTTACAGGAAAAAAAAAAAATGTGTTGGAGGAAATGGGATAGGAGACGGCCATCCGGAAGAGAAGTTGCAAACAAACTTGCTTGAACTTTCATAGCCTGTGACCGGCAAGTAACCACTGACATCTTAAACTACGCTGAGTAATGAGGAGGGAGCAGTAACAGCTGCAAATCCATTACGGTGAGAAATGGGAGGGAATCTTATTGACTTCTAATTAAAATCTCATCCCCTTCTAGAGAATCTAGCAATGGAAGCAAAGGCATCCATGACATGTATAGGACTCCAAGATATATGGGCAATCAGTGTATTTTATCTTTTGAGGAACATTCAAAGGACAGGATACTTCAGTGTTGGGAAGATTCCAGTGATCTGAAGACATTCTAGCAGTGTTTAAATACCAACATTCAGAACACCTTCGAAGGGCTGCATTTGTGTGGGTTGTCATTTTGGGCCATGCTATTAACTTATCTCTCATAATGACTCAAAGACAAGAATTATTTGAATTCTGTTTGAAGATTTATGACATCAAGTTCAAAGAGACATTTTTATATTGAGGCCTTTTGTTTTGTTGTCTGCCCTCTCAGCAAATCAGACAGGTAATAAGACAACAGCAGAACAAATCAAAAGGTGAAATGTTTTCAAATAAGCCATTTTTATATTATAAGTAGAGCTTTTATCTAATTAAATACACACTTCAAGATTTCCAGTGGCCTTAGCATAATAGTTACTCTAAGAGAGGGAAAAAATTGATATAAAAGAAGAGAGAAAGGGAAGGACAAGAAATATTTACTGCCATTAGGGTACTGATAAGTAGCTATTTTACAGATCAGGAAACTGAGGTTTAGATGACTTTTTAAAACTATCTCAAAGACATGTATGGAGTGACGGAGCAAGAATGCAAGCCTGTACTTAATGTGTGTCAGAAAAGAGTGAAGTTGCAAGAAGAGTATCAGCTGCAAAGTCCCTGAGGGGAGAGGACAGGACTGTGGGGTCTGGCTGAGGTGGAAGGCTATCCACAGGCAGCTGTGGGGAAGGCAAGGGGCCCAACAACATGGCCAGGGGCTCCACCTCCTAGAGGTGGAATTGAGGCATCTCTGATGCTAGAGAGAGATCTTATAACTTTGAAAAATAAAGGAACCTCCCCTAAGAAGACAACATACTCAGTGATTTGGGGCCAGAAGTCACATGTCTCTGTCATGGGAAAATAAAACCTCAAAATCCAGGCAAAAGTAGACCTAGATTTGCATTTTCCAGGTCCCTGACAGAAACAAACTTTTCTGGAGATTTTTTTTTTTTTTGCATGGAATGAAAATGATTCTTTTTTTTTAATTTAAGCTTTTTTATTTAAACATATAATGTAACCCCACCACCCTCTCCCAACCCTTCTCCCCCCCACCCCCCTCAGTTTGCTTTATGACATTAAGAGTTTCTTTTGGTTTGTCTCCCTCCCGATCCCATCTTGTTTCATTTTCTCTTTTCCTACCACCTTAACCCCCACCCCCGTTGCATCTCCACTTCCTCATATCAGGGAGATCATGTGATAGTTGTCTATCACTGGGCATCAGGGAAATACAAATCAAAACCACAAAGAGATACCACCTCACACCAGTCAGAATGGCTAAAATGAACAAGTCAGGAAATGACAGATGCTGGCGAGGATGTGGAGAAAGGGGAACCCTCCTACACTGTTGGTGGGAATGCAAGCTGGTGCAACCACTCTGGAAAACAGCATGGAGGTTCCTCAAAAAATTGAAAATAGAGCTACCTTATGACCCAGCAATTGCACTACTGAGTATTTACCCTAAAGATACAAACGTAGTGATCCAAAGGGGCACGTGTACCCGAATGTTTATAGCAGCAATGTCCACAATAGCCCAGTTATGGAAAGAACCTAGATGTCCATCAACAGATGAATGGATAAAGAAGAAGTGGTATATATATACAATGGGATACTATGCAGCCATCAAAAGAAATAAGTCAACTGGAGATATTTTAAACTCAGGCCACAAAGAAATCCCCATAGATAAACCTGAATCTTAAAAAAAAAAAAAAATCACTAAATATGTGAGGAAACAAGTCATTCCAATCTAGAGTCAATGAAAACAAAACAATACAGTGGTGGGAGAAAGCAAGGGTAAAGACCCTGAGCCTATTCACCTTCCTTGCCAGACATACCAAGCCTCCAAATACATATAAAACAGTATTCTCTGAAGATCACCTGAATCACCTGAAGATGATTAATACAGCCTTTCCATAGCTATATATGTAAGTAAAAGCCACATCACGAAGAGTGGGAGGGCAGAGGTGCATTCTGCTCAGGAACCAAACTCCCAATGCAGAGACCCATAAGCAGGAGAGATTATCACATATACAAATGGCCTCCCTGAGGAGCAAGGGAGTCAAGCCTCACATGAGGCATCCTGGCCCTGGAAAATTTCACCAGGAAGATGTGAAAATCAGAGGTCCACAGCTCTAGGAGGCCACAAGGCTATAGGAAACCAAGTGTCTGCTCTTAAAGGGCCAGCACATAGTATCATTCACTCTGAGACCCTGCACAGAGGCAACAGTTCAAAAAGCTCCTGGCCATACATGAAAAAAGGTTTATTCACTAACTATAGGGTGTGTGCTGGAGGGGCAGGGATCTGAAAGAACTTGTTTCCAGAAATGGAATTGCTGGTGAACACCATTTGTCTTCCCTCGTGTAGCCTAGGGGCTAAAGTAAGTAGGCACTTTTCTGACAATCTCCATCTACTTTGCTAGCACTTCTTGCCCTGACATTATCCTTTGGACACACTCTGAACAACCTGCCTGCCCCATCAGGCAACTACCAAATCCATTCCTGCCCCCAGGACACCCAGTGAATAGCCTCTTCCCAGACCAGCACTCCTCCAAAGCAACTCCTGCTGTGGTGGGGGAGAGGAGACAGCCCAGCCCACCAGCATGCCTGAAATAGTACCACAACTGTCAAAACTCACACAACTAGCCACACCAGGGGCCACCCTCACTCACCTGTAGTTATGACTCTGCATCGCAGCCAGCTGGGTTGCAGACAAGTACTATCCACTACATGCCCCTAGCAGTCACAGCTCGCACAGGAGGGTGCAGGCAGCCCACACAGAGGAAAGACACTAGAATATCTGGTTCTAGTGGCCAGAAGAGATTATGCTTTTGGATCCAGCAGAACACCTTCTAGACAATACAACTACCCAATACATATAAACAAACACAGAGAGTCAGAAGAAATGAGGAGACAGAAGAATGTGTTTCAGGTGAAAAAAAAAAAAAAACCCTCAGTAAAAAAAATAAATAGATAAAACGGAAATAACCAATTTACCTGGTAAGCAGTTCAAAGAGTCATAAAAATGCTCACCAAACTTGGGAGAAGAGTGGTTGAAATCAGTTGTAAACTTCAACAAAAGAACAGGAAACATAAAAAAGAAGAATTCAGAGCTAAAGAGCACAATAACTGAAATAAGAAATATACCAAGGGGAATCAACAGCAGTTTAGATGATAAAGAAAAATTGATCAGCAATCTGGAAGACAGTAGGGGAAATCATCCACGTCTAACAGCAAAAATAAAAGAGAATTTTTTAAAAATGTGTATAGGTCAAGGGACCTCTGGGATATCAAGTATCCTAAACTTGCATTTAGGGGCCCCAGAAAAAGAAAGGCACAGAAAATGTATTTGAAGAAATAAGCTTCAGCTGAAAACTACCCTAAGCTGGGAAAGGAAACAGACATCTGGGCCTAAGAAGCACAGAAAGCCCCAAACAAAATGAATCCAAAGAGTTTCACACCAAGAACGTAATAATTAAAATATCAAAAATTAAAAATAACATATTGAAATTAGCAAGAGAAAAGCCACTAGTTACATAAAGAATACCCATAAGATGATAAGCTGATTTTTCAGCAGAAACTTTACAAGCCAGAAGGAGTATCATGATATATTCAAAGTGCTAAAAAGAAAAAATCTGCAGGGGCACGTGGGTGGCTCAGTGGGTTAAAGCCTCTGCCTTCGGCTCAGGTCATGATCCCAGGATCCTGGGATTGAGCCCCAAATCAGGCTCTCTGCTCAGCAGGAGCCTGCTTCCCCTCTCTCTCTGCCTGCCTCTCTGCCTACTTGTGATCTCTGTCAAATAAATAAGTAAAATTTTTTAAAAAGAAAAGAAAAAGAAAAAACTTGTAATCAAAAACACCCTACCCAGAAAAGCTATCATTCAGAATTGAAGGAAAGATAAGGAGTTTCCCAGACAAATAAAAGTTAAAGAAGTTCATCATCACTAAAGTTAACCTTAGGCCAGTTTAGTGGCAATGAACTTGCAAGACATTGTAAGAGGTTTTACAAGACTTTGTAAGTTCACTACCATTATAAAAGAAGTTTGCTTTCTTTTTTTTTTAAGATTTTTATTTATTTATTTGACAGAGAGAGAGAGAAAGTGAAAGAGGGAACACAAGCAGGGGGAGTGGGAGAGGGAGAGGTAGGCTTCCCACTGAGCAGGAAGTATGATGCAGGGCTCTTTCCCAGGACCCTGGGATCATGACCTGAGCTGAAGGCAGATACTTAACAACTGAGCCACCCAGGTACCCCAAAGGTATGCTTCTTTAAACAAAAAAGGAAAAAAAAATCATAACTTGAAGTAAGAATATTTCATAGCTAGAATTAAGAAAATTATGAAAAAAGATTTTAGATAAAAACATACACATAGGAAAAGTCACTTGTAAAGCCAGTAAGAAGACTGAAAAATAAAAATACTAAAATCAACTGTATTTATAGAAATTAGTTAAGAGATACACAAAATAAAAAGATGTAAAATATAACATCAAATATTACATAAAACATGAGTAAGGGAAATAAAAATGTACTTTTAAAATGTGTTTGAACTTAAGCAACCATCAAATTAAAGGACTACTATATACATAAGGTGTTAGATATGAAATTTATAGTAACCACAAACCAAAAACCTATAATAAGTACAGAAAAAAGAGAGAAAGGAATATGAGCATAACATGAAAGAAGATAATCAAATCACAAGAGAAGAGTGCAAGAGAAAAAAAAAAAAGGGAACAGAAAGAAACTATTAGAAATCAGAGAAGGAAAAAAAAATGAGGCTCTTGACTCCAGGAAACAAACTGAGGGTTGCAGAAAGGAAGGTAGGTAGAGGATGGGGTAAGAGGATGCCCTTAATGATGAGCATTAAGGAGGGCACATGATGTGATGAGCACTGGATGTTATACACTAATGAATCATTGAACATTACACCAAAAACTAATGATGCTCTATACACTGGCTAATGAATTTAAATTTAAAAAAAAGAAACTACAAATGCAGAAAATGAGTAACAAATTGGGAACAAGTACATACCATCAATAATTATTTTAAATATAAATGGCCTCAGTGCTCCACTCAAAAGACATAGGGTAAATGAATGGATAAAAAACACAAGACCCATATGTATGCTGACTACAAGAGATTAATCTCAAACACACACAGACTGAAAGTGAAGGGATAGAAAAAAATATTTGATGCATATGCAAATGTAAAAAGAGCTAGGGTAGCAATACTTACATCAGACAAAATAGACTTTAAAACAAAGACTGTAATGAGATAATGAAGGGTATCACATGATGATAAAGGGATCAATCTAATAAGAGACTACAAAAATTATAAATATCTATGCAACCAACATAGAAGCACTTAAATACATGAAGCAAATATTAATAGACATAAAGTGAGTAATACAAAGTAATACAATAATAGTAGGGGGATTTAATGCTTCACCACCAGCAATGGGTCATCTCTATGGGGGGGGGGGCGAGAAAAACAGCGGCTTTGAATGACCTAATAGAACATATTTGTTAAGTATAACAAATATATACAGAACAATTCATCCAAACAGTTCATCAAAAAACAGCAGAATACATATGCTTCTTCAAATGCACACAAAACCATCTCCAAGATAGATCACATGTTAGGACACAAAACAAGTCTCAATAAATTTAAAAAGTTTGAAATCATATCAAGCATAATCTTTTCTGGCTATGATGGTATGAATCTAGAAATCAATTACCAGGGAGAAAAAGCTGGAAAAAAAAACAAAAACAGAAATATTGGAAGGCTAAACAACAGAGTACTAAACAACCAATAGGTAAATGAAGAAATAAAAGAGGAAACCAGAAAATAACTGGGCACAAATGAAAATGAAACACAGCATTTCTAAATTTGAGGATTCGGCAAAAGCAGTTCTAAGAGGGAAATTAATAATGATACAGGCCTACATCAAAAAATAAATAAATAAGCAATCTAACCTTATGTCTAAAAGAACTAGGAAAAAAAAGAACAATCAAAACTCAAAGTTAGAGGCACTTGGGTGGCTCAGTGGGTTAAAGCCTCTGCCTTCAGCTCAGGTCATGATCCCAGCGTCCTGGGATCAAGCCCCACATCAGGCTCTCTGCTCAGCAGGGAGACTGCTTTGCCGCCTGCCTCTCTGCCTACTTGTGATCGCTGTCTGTCAAATAAATAAATAAAATCTTTAAAAAAAATTCAAAGTTAGTAGAAGGAAGAAAAAAATAAAGACCAGTTTGGAAATAAATGAAGCAAAGCAGAAGAAAAAAAAAATGATAGAGATGATCAATGAAACTAAGAAGTGGTTCTTTGAAAAGATAAACACACAACTGATAAACTTTCAACCAGATTCAACATAGAAAAAAAAGGGTGACTCAAATAAATAAAATCAGAAATGTAAGAGAAGATGCAATTAACATCATAGAAATACAAAGAAATATGAGACTATTAAGAAAAATTATACAATTCAATGCAATCCCTATCAAGATACCAACTTTTTTCACCAAACTAGAATAAAAAACCCTAAAAGTTGTATGAATGTACAAATGACCTCAAATAGCCAAAGCAATCTTGAAAAAGAAAAACAAAGCTGGAGGTATTACAACCCCAGATTTCAAATTGTACTGCGAAATATCAAAACAGTATTATACCAGTACAAAATAGACACATATATCAATGGAAAAGAGCAGAGAGCCCAAAAATAAGCCCATGCATAGATGGTCAATTAATCTATGACAAAAGAGGCAAGAATATACAATGGATAAGATAGAGTGTCTTCAATATATGGTGTTAAGGGAACTGGACAGCTGCCTGCAATAGAAAGAAACTGAATCATTTTCTTACACTGAGTACAAAAATAAACTCAAAATGGATTAGAGACCTAAGTATAAAACCTGAAACCATAAAACATCTAAAAGAAAACATAGGCAATAAACTCTTGGATATCAGTCTTAGCAATATGTTTTGGATCTGTCTCCTCAGGCAAGAGCAGCAAAAGCAAAAATAAACAATTGGAACTACATCAAACTAAAAAGCTTTTGCACAGTAAAGTTTTCTTAACTTCCTTCATCAAAAAAATGAAAAGGCAACCTACAGAACAGGAGAAACGGATTTGCAAATGATATATTCAGTAAGGGGTTAATATCTAAAATATATAAAGAACTTATACAATGTAATACTAAAAATAATAATCATTATTATAATAATCCAATCTTAAAATGTGCAGAAGACCTAAACAGACTTTTTTCCAAAGAAAACATAGAGATGGCAAACAGACACTTGAAAAAATCCTCAGCATCACTAAATACCAGAGAAATGCAAATCAAACTCATAATAAGCTACCACTTCACACCTGTCAGAGTGCCTAGTTTCAAAATAGATAAGAAATAATAAGGATTGACAAGGGTGTGCAGAAAAAGGAGCCCTCATGCCCTCTTAATGGTCATGTAAATTGTTGTGGTCATTGTGGAAAATAGTATGAAGTTTGCTCAAAAAATTCAAAATAGAAATACCACATAATCCAACAATTCCACCTTTCAGTATTTCCCGGAAGAAAACAAAAACACTAATATAAAAGGATATATTCATCCCATGTTCATTGCAGCATTATTTACAGCAGTCAAGATACGAATACAAGGGGCACCTGGGTGGCTCAGTGGGTTAAAGCCTCTGCCTTTGGCTCAGGTCATGATCTCAGGGTCCTGGGATCGAGCCCCACATTGGGCCCTCTGCTCAGCGGAGAGCCTGCTTCCCCTCCTCTCTGCCTGCCTCTATGCTTATTTGTGATCTCTGTCTGCCAAATAAATAAATAAATAAAATCTTAAAAAAAAAAAAAAGAAACAACTGAAGTTTAAAAAAAAAAGATACGAATACAACGTTTCCATCAGTAGATGAATAAAGAAGATGTGTATAGACACACACACACACACACACACACACACACACACTGGAATATTACTCAGCCATAAAGAAAAACAAAATCTTGCCATTTGCAACACCACGGATGAACTTAGAGGGCATTTTGCGAACTCAAATAAGTCAGACTAAGAAAGACAAATACCATATGATTTCACTTATATGTGGAATCTTAACAACAAAATAATAAACAAAACGAAATGGTAAAAGGCTCTAAATACAGAGAATAAACAGTGGTTGCCAGAATGGATATGAGTGGAAGGATAGGTAAAATAGATGATGGGAATTAAGAGATTCCAACTTACAGTTATAAAATAAATAAATCACAGTCATGTAAAGTACAGCATAATACTAAAAGGAGAGAGAATTGTGTTGCACACACCAAAGAGGTAGGAATTATGAAATTAAAAAAAATAAATATGCTTACAAAAATAAAAAATGAAGGAATAACAGATGATCAAATTTGATCATATAGTTTTAATAAAGAACTGAATGGAATTTCTGAAAATGAAACTAATAATATTGGCATTTAAAACTCAGTGGGCAGGTTAAATAGAGGAATAGACTTCACTGAAGAGAAAATTAGCCACCTGGAAGGCAGAACTTGCAACATTACAGAGTTCACACCTGAAAGAAAGAGAAATTCAAAATAAGGAAAGCACTAAACATGGAAATTGCTACATTAAGTAAAAAGATAGAGAAAACATTCCTCGAGAATAGCAGTTTGAGGAGCCCTGCTGAACTGTTTCCCAGTGAAACAACTATAATTGATGAAAATAATATCAAGTTTTAATTTTTTTAAATAATAACCATTTTGAAGACTCTGGAAATTTCCCCAAAGTCATAGAACAACTGAAGGAATATTTGCTTAGAAAATTTACTAAATATCAGTAAGAATTGCCATAACCTGTGGAACTGAAGCTATAACCAACTCTCTCCCTCTCCCACCCTGCCTCAGCTTGATGGAAGCCCCACTCCAGAGGGCTCTATGTGGCCATAGAGATAGGATTCCCTATCAGTTCATTTCCAATCAGTGGATATCATATCATATCAAAGAATATAATATCACTGGGAGGGAAAGAAAACCAGCATTTCTCACCCTGTTCAACTCTGAGTTGTAGAGGCTAAATATCTGGTGAGTGTGACTGAGAGTTCAGGAACTCCCTTCCTCCACATATCCTCCATTCCTAAGGTAAAGACCCTAACTTCAGAGTGGGAAGTTTAGAAGACTGGAGCCTTGACCACCCTTCCCCCAGACAACACATGGGTTGGAGGTTTTCTGCTGGGAGAGGTAAGCCAAGAAGACCAGAGATTGAGGTTCTCACCCAACCTCCAGAGTAGTGACTCAGAGATTATGCCCAGAAGGAGAGAGGATCCACAGGGACAGAGAGCTTCACATCAGTTCCCAAAGGAAGTGACTGAATGTGAAACAAGCACCAAGTCTAAAGGTATTCTAGAAAATAATGGAGATTTTGGGTATAAGTAATTAAGAGTAATTTGGTAGCACTCAAAATCAATAAGCTAAACCATAAGTCAGCTAGCTTACCAAACAGAGCTTGGAAAAAGATCATCAAAGAGTCTGCTCAACCACTATCATTCTCAAGTGATCACACATGCCCAAGGCTGAACCCTGTGAGGAACAGCGCCAAGGACTTCACACTGAAGGAGAAACAGACTTCTAAACAGACTAGAAGAGTCTAGCTGAATCACTAAACAAATAAACAAACAACAATAACAAAACAAAATCTAGAGACGTAGAGGGGTATCAGTGTTGAGGGTTGCTACATTTACCTAATGCCCAGTTTTCAACAACAACAAAAATGTAATGGGCAAAGAAAACAGGAAAGTGTGGTCCCTACCTGGGGGCAAAATTAAGAAATGGGAACTGCCTAAGACAGGGCCCAGATACCAGGTATAACAGACAAATACTTCAAAGAAGCTATTAAAAATGTGTTTAAAGAACTGAAGAAAATCATACTTTAAAAATGAAGGAAGATATGGTGACAGAGCTCATCAAATAGAGAATATGAAGAGAGATAGAGATATTTTTAAGAACAAAATAGTAACTATAGAGTAGGAAAAATATACAAACCAAAATGAGAAATTATCACAGAGGCTCAAGTATAGATGTGAACTGTCAGAAGAAAGAATGAGTGAACTTATAGAATGACAGGAATTATGCAACCCAAAGAGCAGAAAAGGAAAAAAAAAATGAAGAGAGCCGTTGAGAAACGTGGAACACCATCAAGCACACCAACATGTATTTAACAGGGGTACCTGAAGGAAAGGAAATAGAGGAGGAAGAAGAAAGATGTCCAAAGAAACAACAGCTGAAAACTTCTCAAATCTGATGAGAAACATTAATCTCAAGAAACTCAGTTACTCCATAAGATAAATATAAAGGATAAATACCAAGACATACCATAGTGAACATGCTGAAAGATAGAAAAACTTTAAAGCAGCAAGAGAAAAATGACTCCTCATATTCAAGAACATCTCAGTAAGATTGAAGGAAGACTTCCAGACTCCCCTGGAAACAGAGGAGGCCAGAAAGCACTGAAACAATACATTCAAGGTGTTGAAAGAAAGAAAAAAAAAATCAACTAAGACTATTATACCCAGCAAAATTATCTTTCAAAACTGCAGGTGAAATAAAGACATGTTCAGATAAGCAAAAATATATGTTGCTCACAAAGTCACTTGCAAGAAATACAAAAGGAAGTTCTTCAGGATAAAGGCAAGTGATCACAGACAGTCATTTCAATGCTCTTAAATAAATAAATAGGCAAACAAGGAGCATCAGTAAAAAACCAGTTTCAGCAAAGTGACCTTTAAGGCTACTATGCAAGAAGAAAATAATAAGGAATTGAAAGCAGCATGTACTAAAAGATATGATGAAGAAGATGATGAAGATGATGGTGACGATGACAGAGCTTCACAAGTTACTGACATAAGTCAGTTCATAAAGCGCTTGTGGTCAGGCACAAAGCTACAAGTCTTTTACCTTCACAGACCTGAAAGCATTCCATCTATCTGCAGGATCACTGGATCAATCCCAGCTGTAGATTAACTGAACCATTTGCTCCCTAGTGCTGCCAACACAGGAAAGTATTATCCAAGTCTGTAACATTATACTTTTCTTACTTATAACCGTGAGTCTCAAATTTTCACACCTCAGAACCATCCAGAGGGCTTTTTAAACTCAAATTGCCAGGTGCGACCCCCAGAGATTATAATTCATTAGGTCTGGGATAGACCCAAGAACGTGCATCTATAACAATTCCCAGGCAATGCTGATGCTACTCGTCAGGAACCATATTTAGAAACCCACTGGTTGACAACCGGGACATTATTTCCTGACAGTCTATTGTCAGACACTGTGCTGAATGATTTTCATATAAGCACTCACTTAATGTAGCCCTTACATAAACTTTGAGTTATATAATATTTTCCCCATTAAGAGGCGATGTCCTTATTGCAGCACAGTGTTTCAGAGAAGTAGTGCAAGGGGGCCTGGGTGGCTCAGTTGGTTAAGTGTCTGACTCTTGGTTTCAGCTCAGGTCATGATCTCGTGTTTGTGAAATTGAGCCCTGCTCAAGCTCTGAGCTCAGGATGGAGTTCTCCTTCTCCCTACACCTTTATCCCTCCCCACCCCACTTCCTGCACGCTGGTGCATTCTCTTTCTCTCTCTCTAAAATAAATAAATAAAATCTTATTACTATTATTTTTTAATCATGCAAACCTTGGCCAGAAGTCCCATGATGGTATATCAGCCACACATCAAGCAAGGGAGCTGCATATCTACTTTCTCCCATCTCCCAAGTACTATATTTGCCATGGCTGTCATCAGCAAATATTTAGTGATTGAAACTAATCAAATAATTAGTGAAAGAATAAAATACAAAGGACACATTAAAATAGAAGACTGCTGAAAAGTTTAAACTGAGATGATAAAAGAAACTCATTAGGCAAATACTGACAGAAAGAAAGCTGGTACAGAAGTACTAATATCAGACTGGAGAAGTAGTGCAGATAAGAGACATGCCAGAATGATCAAAGGTGCCCACCAAATGGAAAGTACAACAGTCCTAAACTTGCAACACATAATAACACAGCCTCAAGACATATAAAGTAAAAACTGATGGTACTGAAGAATAGAGAAATCCATAATCATAGAGAGAGAGATTAACTTATCTCACACAATAACTGGTAGAATGAGCAGCATCCCCACCCAAAATAAGTTTGGACTTAGAAGACACAACACAATAAACAAACTTGACCTGATTCTCAGTAACTGTAACATCGGCATTGTTTCCAAGTGTGCATGCAGCATTTACAAAAACAAACCATGCAGGGGCACAAAATGGGACTCAACCTCAACAAAGTTCAAAGGACTGAAATTGAATGGGGTACATCAACTGTGAAAGTAAGCTAGAAAAAAATCATTTAAAAATAAATAGAAAATTTCCATATGTTTGGAAATTAAGTAATATGGTTTTGAATAACACATGAGTCAATGAATTAGTTCAGATTGCCAAATTGCTCTTCCAAGCATTTGTAACATGTCTAAGAATTTCCATTTGCCTATATCCTTGTCAATACTTTGCATTAACCACTTATTTCTGCAAATCAGATGAGATGAATGTGGTTTTTTAGAGTTTATTGGCATTACCTGATGACTCACAAAGTCAACTACCTGTCCACGTGTGTACTAGCTTTCCTCTTCCACAAGTCATCACTTCAAACCCACTGTCCATGTCTTTACTGGATTGACAATCTATTTCTTTCTAGCTTGTACAAGATTTATGTATGTTCAGAATGTGCATCATTATGTGCAATATGAATTGAAAAAAAGGATATCCAAAACAGCACCATATGTTTGTAAATTTTAAAACATCTTCTAGATGAGTCGTGGAAAAAGGAAGTAATAAATCAGTGCAAGAAGACATCATCACGGACCTTAAAATTCACTTCACATTGGAAAATAATGAAAATACTGCACAGCAAATCCTGCAGCATGAGGGCAAAGTGACACTTATGAGAAACTTATGCCTTAAATGTTTAGGGGGGTATTAGCTAAGCATCCCACTTAGGAAGTTGAGAACAAAGGATAAATGCCCCCAAAATGGGAGGAAGCAATAAAAATGGGACAGTGAGTCAATGAAATAAAAATAGATGGACTAGATAAAGTCAATAATGCTGAAGTACTTACTTGTACACCTTTAAATGTTTGAGATGATTTATTTATTTTTTTTTTAATTTTTAAAGACTTTATTTATTTATTTGACAGACAGAGATCACAAGTAGTCAGAGAGGCAGGCAGAGAGAGAGGAGGAAGCAGGCTCCCCACTGAGCAGAAAGCCCAATGCAGGGCTTGATCCCAGGACCCTGGGATCATGACCTGAGCCAAAGGCAGAGGCCTTAACCCACTGAGCCACCCAGGCGTCCCTGAGATGATTTTTAAAAAGGGCATCACATATCTTAAGTATGTAAAGCTTATTATATGTCAGCTATATTTCAGTAAAGCTTTTTTTTTTTTTAAAGGATGGGAGGGGGTTGTCTGGGTGGCTCAGAGGGTTAAGCATCTGACTCTCAATTTGGCTCAGATCATGATCTCAGAGTCATGAGATCAACCCCCATGTTGGGCTCTGTGGCTGCTTGAGATTCTCTCTCTCTCTGTTTCACTTCCCCCCAGCTCTCTTTCTTGAAAAAAAAAAAAAAGAAAAAGAAAAAGAAAAAGAAAAAACAGGATTGACACTTATACAAACATGAAAGATGTAGACAGTGTGTTGTGAAGTGAAAAAAGGCAAATTGCAGAATATAATCTCATTTTTGTTGCCTAAAAAGGGGAGTTGGAGAGAAGGCCGGTTGAAAGATGTCTTTTCAGAGAGAGGTCATTTCTGGGAATGGGACAGGTCATGTGATTATGATAGAGGAGAATGTGGAGACACGGGTCTGGGTGCAAAATCAGAAAGGAAAGACAGCCCTGATCTCTGCCACCTCTGGCTCCTTCTACAGTGGCTCTGTCTTCCTTCTTGGAAAGCATAGTGACACATGGAAGGCCCAGACTGTGGAAGTGGTGATCCTCACTCATCTCATGGTCCCAGTAACTTCTGTCCCTTCTTTGGGCAGATGCCTATAAATGGAGCAGCTGCTAGCCCTGTTGGACCAGGGGCTTTGCAAAGTGACCTCACAGGGTGGCTGCCCCATGCTTCCTTAAAGTGCCTTGAATGGTGGGTGAACTGGCACATGGGAATAGAAGGGAATAGGAAGCACAGATGAAGGGAACAGTGTGTGCAAAGGCTTAGAGGAGGGTATGCATTAGGTGTATCTGTAGGTTATCTAGTGCTGTGTAACGGTTCTGCCCCAACATTAATGGCTTAAAACATCACACATGTAGTATGCCGCACAGTTTCTGAGAGGCAGGAATTGAGAGTGGCTTAGTTGGGTATTCAGTTCCTGGAGTTTAGTTGTTAATAGAGATGTACCAATGGACACGATGGTCTTAGTTTGAACCAACGTACCATGGTAATTTAAGATATTAACATTAGAGGTAACTGAGTGGGGGGTATAGATATTCTCTGAACTATCTTTGCAATTCTTCTGTAATCTAAAATTGTTCCAAAAGAAAAGTTGTTCTCGCACACACATCTGAAACAAGGAAAAAAATAGGACAAGATACGTGAAATAGCTATTTTTAAGACTTGAGCATCAGGCAGCCAAAGACCCAGTGGCTGAGATAGGAAATAACTCTGTGCCAGCGGAGCCTGTGGACCAAAGCTCAGTGAGGAGAGAGCAGTACAGAGGCCATCAGAGATCCGCAGAGTCCCCAGTCCTCTGGAGAGAAAGGCTGAGCAAATGTGTGTGGGAAAACTACCCAAAGCCAGGAAAGATGGGCCCAAAAGGCTGAGAGGGTGTCACAGGCACTGACTCAGGAGAGCTGTGCATGCTTCCACTAGCCACTCTGGGAACCTCATAATCACAGCGCATCAGAAGGAGTGCTTAGAAGAACCTGGCCTTATTCACCAGGAGCCCCAGCCCAAGAGTAAAGGCACTCTTGTTCCCTCTAACAACATTTGAAAGTGAAACCTAAATGGATCAAAAACCTTCTAAATAACTTAATTGTGTCCAGAGAAAACCTTAAAAGCATTTATAGAAGTACAAAAATATCTGGCACCCACCAGGGTAAAATTTGCAACACAGGACGTCCAATCAAGAATTACCAAGCATGTAAAGAAGCAAGAAAATACACCCATATGGGTATCAAAAAATATTAAATACTTAGTGATAAATCTGGGGGTGGGAGGAAAGGTGGTAATGACCCAGCCTCCACTCCTGGTATCCATAAGGAAACATGAGGGGTGTTCCTCGAGGCATCATGATAGAATTCAGGGCAATCTGTCAGCCAAGATTTGTGGGGGAAGGATTAACTGAACATCTTTAATGCACCTAAAAACAGCTGTACAAAGCAAGGCCAGATGTACAGGAAGTACTGTGGGTAGGCCTGAAGAACATTGTGTCAAAAGCAAAGGTAAGAAAAGGAAGATAGGGAGTACACTTCCAAATGTGCCCATTAGAAAAACATGAAACAACTTGCCCACCCCACAAGTTTTCACAAGAGTGGAAGTGGGTGGGAAGGTGGGGCTGAGGCCAGTGAAGGGGGAGGCAAAGCAGGTGGAGGTCAAGGACCACCAATAACAAAAAGCTGTGAACTTGGAGTAGAATGAACCTGTAGTGTGGTCTCCACACCCCATAAAAGCCCTTCTTCTGGCATGAGGTCATCACTGATCTGTCCATACAGTCCTCTCATCCTCCCTTCCTGCTCCATTGTTGAAAGAGAACCTAGAGAGAGACATTGAAGGTGAGACTATGAGTATCCCTCTGTTATAACAGCTATATTTTAAATAACAGAATTATCAATGCAAAACAAACATGGGACTATCCGTGCCTGCAGAAGGAGATAAAGGCAGCTCCCATTTTTCCTGCACGCAAGCTGTCCCTTGTCCAGGAGAAGCATCCACAGTCCTAACTCCTGCAGAGATTCAGGGCTCCACATTTCCTTCCTGGCACCTGCTCTTCCCATCTGTACTTTCTTTAGCCACAAGCTCACCTCCTGTGTGTAAGGCATCCTTCCAGACCCTGCGGTGGGAAATGATTCAAGATCTGGTCCTGGACTCCCAATACATGCAGTCTGGTTAGAGAGAACAGCTCAGGGCCTGTGGAAGAACTAAGGAAAACCCACTGCAGAAGGCCCCCACTTGCCCACGCATCCATGTCGAAGGTAGCTGAGCCAGACATTGGGCTTGATGCTGATTCAATGAGGAACAGGATGACACATACCTTAGGTCAGGTAATATTTGTCCTGCACTTTAGATGACTTGGAATGACTCTGTAGATTGAATCACAGTCTGGGAGAAAAGTCAGCTGATCTTCAAGAGATCACCTGGCCTGTGGCAGATTAGCACCAGCTGGGAGCTGTGCCCAACCTGGATGTCATGGGCACAGCAGTCCCATCCCAGAGATACAGACTGAGCTCAAGTAACTTCCACAAGCACCCTACCAGCTGGTCTCTCACTAATTCTCTGACCTGAGGCATCACCCCTTCCCAGCCCCTGGGCCAGTCCCGTCCAGAGCAGGAAGAAAGATGATGAGCAGCCTCTGCCCAGCAGTTGGGAGTCAGGGGGCAGACCTGCAGTGGGCAGTTCTAGCAAGCCCAAAACTCAGTGACTTCAAGCAGTGGTGTGATTGTTCATGATTCTGCAAGCTGATGTGGTCAGTGTCAGGTTTGGCTAGCAAACCCTAAGGCTGCAAATGAAAAGATCACTCCAGACACCTTTGTAGGAGATAGGAGAGGGCCTGGGGACCAGATGCCCTATGGGCAAAAGGTCCTGAGCCAGAATGCTTTATGGTGGATGTTATCATTTCAACAAAGGAATAAGAAAAACAAGAAGGAATGTGAAGCTGTAATAATCAAGGCGGTGGCATAGGGAGTACCATGTGGCTAGAGCAAGCTGTGCTTGCAATGGGCATGCAGACAGGGAGCATGAGGAGTGCATGACCTCCAAAGGTGAATGTTTCTCCTAAGTCAAACATTTGCCCTTGGATCAGTGCACTGAGACACAAGGAGGGTCTGGCTGTTTCCAGCCCAGAAACTGCAAAGGAGACCCAGTTTTCCAGACACTCCCCCTTTGCTTTTGAACTAGTCTCATCCAGGGAGGCCTGTGTTTATTACATCTTCTCTAGCCAGGCACTGTGAATTTCCATAGAGCAGGCCTGCTGGCCTCCTCAGAGGTCACCCTCAGCTGAAGGACCCGCTGGGAACTGGACTCAGCTGGATGTGGAGACAGCTGGACCTCACTTCCTCCAATGGTCTCAGGGTTCCCTGACGCAAAAGCTGAGGCTGTCAGGCCTCCTTGCAGTTAGGCCTGGAACAGGCACAGTGCCACTTCCTCTGCAGTTTATTGGTTAAAGCAAGTCCCAGGGCAGGGGATTGCACAGGCCATGTATACCAGCAGGCTTGGTTCACTGGGGACCCCAGTGTTATGGGCTACCACAGAGCATGTCCTCAAACTTGCAGCACTCCCCTTCCCTTCCTCTCCATGGAGGCAGTCATTCCTCCCCAAGCTCCATCTTGGTCCCCATCCAGCATTTCTACTTTCCTTTGGGTAGATGTTCTGTCCTCAGCTTCAGGCCACTCTGGGCTGCTAAAGCCCCACCTAGATCTTACCAACCCTGTTCTCCCAGGGCCTGGCTGCTGTGGCCCTCAATGGCTTTATTCACCTCTGCCCAGAGTGAGTTTTCTGACCCCAGGCTTCTGCTCCAATGCACCCTCCTGGCTCTACACAGCGCCCCTTGCCCCCCAGTGCCCTGCACAGAGGAGGAGCTGCTAATCTCACCGGCTAGGCCAGGACAGGCCTTTGCTAGGCCTCATTTACCAGAAGGCAGAGCCACTGTGCCTTCAAAATAATCACCTGTGGGATGCCTGGGTGGCTCAATCATTAAGTGTCTGCCTTCAGCTCGGGTCATGATCCCGGGGTCCTGAGACAGAGCCCTGTGTAGAGCTCCTTGCTCACCGGGAAGCCTACTTCTCCCTCTCCCACTCCCCCTGCTTGTGTTCCCTCTCTCTCTCTCTCTCTCTCTAATAAATAAACCAATCTTAAAAACAAACAAAACAACAACAACCACCCTTGCAGGGCCTTGAGCTTTCCTGTTCTTTCCTATCCATCTCATCCTCTCCCTCAGCCCCACCCAGCAGACTTGTCTGAGCAAACTGGTCCCAAGATCCATACATGGTTCCAGAGGGATGGTCAGCCCGAGCTATTGGCAGAAGCTATACCTCCAGCTCCTCTTCTCACAGACAGGCCCGCATGTAGCTGGCAGTGGGCCATGCCTTGGTCCACGGCTGTACCTGCAAAGTCTTCCTAGTAGAGAGGCACTAGATTCTAACACCTAGTTCATAGGACAGATATCTCACAGCTGATTTTTTAAAAATATTTTTCTGAAACAATTTGTTACTGAGTTATGATTCACGTTACATGAAATTCACTCCCTACAAAGCATCAGGGCTGTCTGAGGTCCAGCAGGGGCAGATCCTCCTGGAAGCAGGGAGGGTGGGGCAACTCCATGTTACTGGAGGTAATTGCCTAGGCTTAGGTCACAGTGTGGCCTGGGGAGCCCCATGGGAGGGGACAGGGTGGTGGCCTTAGCTCCTTTTATCTGGTAGTGCACCCTGGGGTTTGGTAACTAGTCCCAGTCATTCCGGCAAGAAGGAGGGACACCCTGCCCAGTGACCACGCCATCCCTCCCAGAAGAGGGCACTTCTCCTCCAAGCCAATAGACTGCCCACACAACCCTTCTTCTCCAGCCTTGCTCAATCGCTCTGCCCTCATTCCTGCTCTAGGATAGCACAGAAGCCTCCACTTAGGCTCCCAAATGTTTGCCCATGGCTTCTGTAAAAGACATCACTGTGAGAATCTAGCATGAGAATTGTGTTACCTTTTGTTCTCCTGAACAAAGGGCTTGGGTGAAAAGTTTTCTGGCTGACATTTGCTTGTTAGAGTTCTAAACCTTCTACGTTTCATCTCATAGAATCAATTTATGCATCAGTTGGGGGCCTGGCAAGAAGAAAAAGAAAATGTCTTGATATCTGGCCAAAAGTTCCCCTAGAACACCCCCCAAACACTGTGTCAACAGTTCCACTGTGAGGCTATCCCCAAAGGTCCCATAGAGAACGAAGGCAGTTCCAGGTCTCATTTACAAGGCAATCCGAGGTCTCATCTGCTGCTCTTGCACTGGGCACCACCCCCACCTTTCCATGTTCCCAGCGCTCTCCTCATTGTCCTCACGCTGACTCCTGCCTTCCTAGTCACATACAGCTGGCCCTCTCTAGCTCTCCACGTTCCCAAATGCCCTTTCAAGGACACTCTGAGCAGTGTCATTCAAGCTAGAATACAATGACTGCCTGCTTCCTGACTCCCATGTATATTTGCCATCATCTAAAAGGGGGCTATTCCCATCCTAGGCTTACCACACACACTTGTTTCTCCTCCCTTCCAAGCAAGAAGATAAATTTAAAAGGGAATAAACCTGTTACCACAAAAAGAATTAGAAGCAGACTGTCAGCAAGCAGGCACGAGATTTCAATCAATTTCTGGGAGACAGAAAGCAGATGGAAATGCGTTGGTAGATGCAACAGAAGGTGGGTAGCTGCATCCCAAAATACAAGCGGCTGGGGGAGAGCATGCCTGGCAGTACCCAGAGAGTCCTGGGTCCAACCGCAGGGTCAATCTGAGAAAAGGCAACTGGAAAGAACTTTGCAGTCACACCCATGAGGGGAGGGGGGCTGGCTTCCTGCCTCTTAACCAGGAACACCCATAAGGAACAGCTCTTATCAGGCCGAACACACTGTATTTCATTTCCTTGGATGGTGCAGCCTCTGGGATAACAGCAGAATGAAGCTTTTCCAAGTTGAGGTAACCGCTCTTATCTCCTTTGCCTCATTCTCTCTTCCTTGGGCCCAGTGAGTAGCAAAACAGATTACACTATAAAAAAAGAAGCACTGACATCCAGAAAGAGTCCCACCTAACTGGGGCCATGGGGCCAAAGCCCCCAACACTTGGGGGTCAGGGTGCAGCCATCCAAGGCAGCCTGCCACCCTGGGGCTCAGGAGGGACAGTCCAGCCCCGCCCAGCTGCTTCCTCAGGCCACGTGTCCAGGACATGAGAGATGCCATGGGAGACACAGAGCATCCCACTCAAACGTGGTTGTAGTACACTACAGTGTGACACAAACAGCTAAAACCATGACAGCAGAGTACTTTACAAGGACCAGAACCTTTCACCCCATCAACTCTTCCCCCACCACCATGGACCCACACACCACCTTGGGCGAAAGTGCCTGTGACCATAACGATCCCTTGCGTGGCACACCAAATGCTCGCACGAGGTCTGCGTGGCCACAAAAGTTCAATCCTCATTCCACTCCATACAATAATGCCCACCACTCTCCTCTTACAGAAAAGGAGACCTAGGCACTCCAAGGTTGCCAAATTCACAAAGCTGGGAAGTCATGAGCCTGGACTTGAAGCCAGACAGTCTGCCTCCAGAGGCTATTCTCACCCCTTGCTCTGCTATCTCTCAATAGCACATTGTTCACTCTTTTATGTCCATGGTGTATATTAACATACAGTGAAAGTCATGGTTTTGGATTATAATTCCATGAGTTTGGTCAACCACACAGTCATGGAACCACCTCAACAATAAAAATTCAGAATAGTCTCATCACCCAAAGAACTCCCTCATGCTGCCATTTTGGGGTCAGCCCCAGTCGCAGCCCCATCCCCTGAAAGCCACTGATTAGCTCTCTCTGCTTTGCCTTCACCACATTTTTAAGGACAAATATGTTGATATCCAAGACTTAACCCCATCCCACAGCCTTAAGCCCCAGAGTCTGGGAGGTAATTTGAGTAGAGACAGAGAACATGTGGGTGACAAAACCCTAGAATATTTTTGGACACATGACACACAACTGGAGTCACACAAGGTGCTAGCCAAGCCCAGAGTGAATACAAAAACTGCACAAAGATTCACTAAGCACCAGAGAATATGACTCCTCGCATCTTCTCCTTCCTTCCTATCAAACATGGACAGTGATATGTAAATGCTCTAGAATGAAGCATCTAGAATTAACTCAAAATGGATTTAGGACCCAAATGTAAAACCTAAAGCTATAAAATCCTTAGAAGAAAACATAAGGGGAAATCTTCATCACATTAGATTTCATAATTTCTTAGATATGAACCCAAAGACAAAACAACACTAAGAACAACAATATAGCCAGGTTGGACTTAGTCAAAAATAAAAGATTTTGTGCATCAAAGGGCACAATCAACAAAATAAAGGGACAACTCACAGAATGGGAGAAATATTTGCAAATCATACACCTGATAAGAGATTCACATCCAAACTATATAAAGAACTCCTACAACTCAACAAGAAAAATTTTTTAAGATTTTATTTACTCATTTTAGAGAGAGCGAGCACATGAGAGAGCATGAGTCAGGAAGAGGCAGAGGGAGAGGAAGAGAGAATCTCAAGCAGACTCTGCATTAAGCAGAGAGCCTGATACCGGGTTGGATCTCAGAACCCTGAGGTCCAGACCTGAGCCAAAATCAAGAGTCATATGCTCAACCAACTGAGCCACCCAGGTGCCCCAGAAAAAGTAATAATGATGATGATGATCAACAAAGTACCTGAATAGACATTGCTCCAAAGAAATTATAGAGAGTCAATAAACAGAAAAGATGAAAAGATGCTCAACATTGCTAATCATTAGAGAAATTGAAATCAAAACCACAATAAGGTATGACTTCACACCAACTGGGATGGCTATTATTAAATACTTAATTTAAAGAAACAGAAAATAACAAGTGTCAGTGAGAATGTGGGAAAACTGGGGCCCTTGTGCACTGCTAGAGGGAATGTAAGATGGTACAGCTGCCATGGAAAACAATCTGGCCATTCCTCAAAAATTCAAAAGTAGAATTACATGTAATCCAGCAATTCCATCTGTAAGTATATGTGGAAAAGAACTGAAAACCTAGATTCAAGCAGATATTTGTGCCTCCATATTTATAGCAGCACTATTCACAGTAACTGAAAAGTAGAAACAATTCTTCAATAGAACAAAATGGTATTTGCATGCAATGTAATATTATTAAACCACAAAAAGGAGCAAGGTTCTGAACCATCCTGCAACATGTATGTACTTCAAAAACACTATGCTAACTGAAATAAGCCAGATACAAAGGGATCAATATCTTATAGACTCCTCTTATACCATGGATATGGAGTAGGCAGGTTTGTAGAGACAGAAAGTAAATGACAAGTTGTCAGGCGCTGGTGGAACAGAGCAGAGAGTCACTGCTGAATGGTTACAGAGTTTCTATTTGGGATGATGAAAGAATTGTAGGAATGGTGTAGAATTATGAATGTGATCAATCCTGAATTGTACATTTAAAATAGTTAAAATGGCAAATTTTATGTTGTATAGATTTTACTAAAATTTTTAACAATGTAATATACCAAAAAATAGTTGAATTGTCAATGAGTGAATTGTATGGTATATATATTGCATCTCGATAAAGCTATTTTAAAAGAGAAAGAGAGAGGGAGGGAGAGACAGTGGGGAAGAGGAGGGAAGGGGAGAAAGAAACTTAGTGGTAACCACCACCTGACTAGATACATGGAGAAAGCTGTTGCCCTTGGCCTTTAGTGCTGGACACTTAGCATTTGAAGCCATCAACATCTGCCTCTTAATAATGATACCTACAGCAAACTTCGAAGTTTTTTGTAACCAGATATAAAAACAACAGTCCCCACCTTTCCTGCCCACAGCCTTGTTTACATGAGAGCCAAGATTTGTGAAGCCATGTTGGTGCAGCAAAGACAAAGACCTAGGAAAGTCAGGGGCCAAAGGAACTGCTTAGGTTCCCATAGGGTGCTGCAAGGCCTCAGCTGTAGGAAGAGCTACAAAGGATGGCAGCCAGCCTAGAGTTCTCTGCCCCACTCCTTGCCAGCTCTGTTTCATACTCAGTGTAACACAAGTGGTCAACATTATAAATCAAGGTACATATGCAAACTATCAACTTCATTATATTGTTACCAATCTACTTAAGGCATTATGTATGATGGTCTGATTTTTTGAAGAGCAAAAGGGCCTCATTTCTTTACATGCACATTCTCTGCTAGACATTATCAACATTGTTTATGCACAGAGGTCGAACTGAATGAAAAATCTGGACCTGATATTATAAGTGATAAGTTCCATTGTGGGTTCTTGATTAGAATTGTCAGTGGAAGGAAGTGGAAACAGGAGATCACTCTGATGGCCCTATGTGGTACTGGACAACAGAGGCTGACCCAGCCAGAGCCCCATGTAGAAGGGAAACTGTGCTCCATAGGATTAATGAGGTTGACTAGGAGAAAGTTTAAAGCTTGTTTTTCAGAAAACTGTGTCTCCCTAATCAGATCTTGTTCTTTTCAGACCCTACTAACAAGCCCACTGGTTGTGTCTGCAGAAGCCTAGACTCAAGGTCAACTGATATGGTTCCGGCCCAGGAACAAGCAAGAACCTGCATTCCTTACCTAGATAACAAGCCCAAGGCTCTATCCAGTTCATACAAGCTTTCAGAACATGCCCATAGCCCCGTCTCCTTGTTCTAAGATAACCTCCAGACATCTGGGGCTGAATTTTGCCTCGTTCTGACGTTGTCTCTACCCCAAGTGAATATGGGATGTATGTTACATACGTCTTTGCTCAATGATCATTAAAAAATGGATTCTTTCCCCACTTCAGGCAAGCAGACTCAAAGCCTGCCTCCTGTCTCCTCATTTAGCTGCCTCTCTAATACACTCCTTCCTTGCTACAAACCTGATGTCTTGGTGAACGGCATTGTTGCACATCGGGCAGATGGACTTGGGTTGGGTTACAGAAGAATCACTCTTGCTCACGTCCACCATGGTCCCTGGAATTATCTGGAGGGACCCCATAGAAGCAACAGCGGCTGTAACCATTAATTTGACTATTTCTACATGCCACACCCAGCTTTCTCTCAGGTCAAACCAGGAAAACTGAACCTTGGGGAAACTGAAACTCCCAAAGCCACAGTGTAGATAGAGGCTGCAAAGCCGGGATGTCAAAACTAAGCCCCTCTGATGTGAAGACAGTACTTTCAACCCTAACTCCATTTGTGACCACCACTGGTGTCAAACATCTCCAAATAAAAGTGATGATGAGCAACAGAAGAGTGACCGGAACACAGAACACCTAGAACGCTGTTACAGCTCAACAATACTTGGTAGTATTCTTCCCAACTTGTATATAAAAAGGTAACTATTCCTCTATTCTGCTGACTAACACTTCTGTTATTGGTACAATCCAATCCTACCTTCCTCCCAGTAGTAAGAAGGAACATCTATGACCTCACCTGCAACTCGAAGTTCCCCCACTAAAATGGTGGAGTGTATTCACCTGCCCCTTGCCTCTAGTGTGGCTAATAGAATAAGGCAGAAGTGATGATAAGTTAGCTCCCAATCAGGTGCCAAGAGGTCTATGTGTCTCCACCTGGCCTCATGTAGTCCTGCCAGGGCCATGGGACCATGTCTAGGCCAGCCTGCTGGAGGATCTAAGACTTGTGGAGCAGGGCTGCCCTGGACTTAATCCACCAGCTCCCAACTAGCTGCTTATGCAGCTGATCTTTGGAGCATTGGTTACATGGCAATATCTGGAAGTCTCAGTGAGATAGGCACTCATGTCAAGCTTCCATCTCACAGCTGAGGAGGCTGAGGCTCAGAGGTGCCCAAGGTCATATAAATTGCATTTGAAGGGGCTGGGAATTAAATGTAGATCATCAAACTTGAAGGACAGAGCACTTTTCCCATTCCAGAGTTCCTGAAATTACTTCTAACCCAATGGTTGTTTTTCTATTGGAACTTTCACTTTCTGTTTCTTGGATTGTGTGCATCAAATTACCTGGTCCATTGAAAGACAACACAGATGTGAAAAGAAGGAAGTTTTGAAGATTGGATGGAGCCTTTCTTCAAGGGAGGTGACCATCAGCTCTGACTATCCAATTGGGATTAAATTGTACTCTGCATTAATAGATCTTCGTGGACATCTAGTTACTTGTAGTCTCCAGCTTCCCACCTAAACCTTATTAACAAATATGTGAAAAATAGAACTAACCCTTTTAAGATTTAACACCAGCTGTGAGCTCAATTCAAAACACATGATAAAGACATGTAAGACATTCTAAAAAAAAAAAAAAATCTTGTTTGTCAGCTTGCTTCATCTTAGGGGCAGAGTCCTCTGTCATTTGTTTTTATACAGAACAAGTTTAACTTCTACACTGCTAGCATCATTAAAAAATATAATTGCCTTTATTGATGAGAACTCGGGTCATTTTCAGGAGGCCAGTTCACAGACACAAGTCAGGTCTTGAAACATGGGCCAGTGATCCCCTATGGACAGTTACCAACCTACTAAATTTCCTGGACATGGTGTGGCAATAAAGTCAGCCAACAGACATTTCTCTTTTTCATGTCCAACAAATCTCACTGGTCTTTAAACAGTGGCCCAACCCTAATGTGGAGTAGGGCCTGTTGGCAGTGGAGGATGTGGGAATCATAACTGGTCCAAGCAGACTTTGGAGCCCAATTCTTTTGTAGTACTTGGTTCATGCATAGGTATATGACCCAGTCCTTCTCACCATTAAGACATTAGGAGAAATCTGTGGATTTTAAGGGAAGACATTTTTTTCCTCTGTGATGAAAAGAAAAGAATGGCCAAGATTATCTATCTATCTATATATCTATCTATCTCACTTCCCAGGTTTTCCACTTGCTCTTTGACTTTGAACGTGATTATGTGGGGAGACAGTATGGGAAAACAAAACCTTGGCAGCCATCTTGCAACCATGAGGCAACAAACTGAAGACAAAAAGTCAACAGGATGTGGGTGGCAGAGAGGAAAGAAGGAAAGATCATGAGTCCTAGATGACAACAATGACCCCCCC